>CM022760.1:30477536-30567536 GCA_012411365.1 Ameiurus melas | reverse complement strand
TGTTTACCAAACCTGGCTAGTCCACACACTATGTCTTGATACACCGTTTTATAGTAGCAAGGGTCTGTTTGGGATTGAGCCGCCCTGCTTGTTCAGTGCTACGGAAGTGAGCCTGGTTTAATATCCAGTAAGCACGGTAAGGTAGCGCTGGTGTGACTAGCTGTAGGACAGGGCTAGGGAATATCTAGGATGTAGTTATTTATCTCTTTATTTCCTTTTATTTATGTAGTATTGTTTTGGTATTTATTATTATTATTATTATTATTATTATTATCCATTTATTTATTTTCCATTTTTATTTAATTTTTTTCTGCCAAGCTACTGCCCACACTCCAGTCCAGTAGGTGGCGGTAATGCACAGTTGGCTGGTTTGCCAACCGTCATTAAAACCGAAAGAAGAAGAAGGAGGACAGGGTTAGGGGAGGGGAAGTGACTCAGAGCCAAACTCATACCTGTTTGTTGTGGTTGTTAGGTTACAGCCCAATGCTGACACGAGGCAGAAGCAGCTGGCGGCCTGGTGCTCACTGGCGCTGTCTTACTGCCGCCACCGGAAGCTCTACACTGTGGACGTGCTGGAGGCGCAGGAGAGCCCCATGTTCAACAACAAGAAGATTGAGCGTATCCTTAAATAACTCCACACCCACCACCAGCAGCCTGCTGTGTTCAGGGGAGATGAGCTAATGCAGGGCTTCCCACACTTTTCCAGGACAAGGCCCCCAAGTGGCATTAATATTTGACCGAGGCCCCCCTTTTGCAAGATGTCTTTAAAACACATTAAAAATACAGACTTCTGAATATATCCCTTTTTATGAATAATTACATCGTACATTTTCACATTACAATAGGAGTTGATTGTGTGTGTGTGTGTGTGTGTGTGTGTGTGTGTCTGAGAGTGAGCGAGAAAATCATGTATTTATCTTTTTCACACCAGATTGTTGAGGCCCCCCAGGCGCCCCCTGGTGGCCCCCACCTCGAAAACCTCTAAGCTAATGCATGCTCACAAAGTCACCAGATGACGACATACGGGGGGCCCAAAACTACTAGAATTGTTAAATAAATAAGCAATCAAAGCTGCCAGCAGCGATAAATAGGCCCTCGCACCCAGGTGCACATTGGGGCTGCTCTGCCTGGGGAATGCCATTCCATTGTTTGTTTATTTATGTATGTATTTATTTATTTATTTATTTATTAATTAATTAAAATAATAAATTTTTTTAGCAACTTTTACATTCTTGTGTTAAGAGTGTAAACATGTAATTTCGTGTTGCCAGCAGGTGGCGCTATGACTGTAACTGAATATTGGCATGTAGATCGCCTCATGTTCAGATTGAACATTGTATGTTTTGAGTTATAACAACTTTCTGTTTTGTGGCATAAATAGCATGCTTGAGCATTTAGTTAAGTGTTTGCTAGCATGGTGTAACCTGTTGCTAGAATATTTACTACTTGCTGTCATATTTTAATATGTTGATAGGAGTGCATCACAGTGTAAAACATGTCACTTCCGGTTGCCAGTAGGTGGCGCAACAACTAACTGAATATTGGCATGTAGATGTTTTCAGACATGTGAAGTGTTGAGCAGATTGGACAGCGCATGTTTGAGTTATAATAACTTCCTGTTTCATGGTGAACCATCCAAATTTGTGAGCGCGCCATGCCCACGCTGTGCAGCGAAAACACACAAGCTTTGGAATTTTGCATCGTCCAGGCCTTTAGATGAGACTGACCGAATATGATCTCGATCGCATATGATGAAATCTCTTTGAGGAATTTTCTAGGTGGAACGTCGCGTGAGGCACGCATCGTTGCTATTTTGTAGGTGGCGCTATTGAACCATATTGCAACACTCAATTCTATCAGATGTAAATTGTCATCAGTTCTGACGTGTGTTCAAAATCCCGTGAGTTTTCAGGTATGCTTAGGCCCTCTAAAATACGATTCATTTGAAAAAAGGAGAAGAAGAAACGGAGCACATCCAACAGGGCCTCACACCATCGGTGCTCGGGCCCTAACAAGTGTTCTAAAACTTACGCCGTTTCTTGTTTAATCCCCTTCCAAGTACTCTCCTTGTGATGCGATACACTTGTCCCAGAAAACCTTTCCTGTCCTCCTCTTTTCTCATCGTGTCTAGGAGAGTTGTCACCATATCATAAACGTATCTTACGATACTATATCAGCTGAAGTATCTCGATACCATGTGATCTTGTGTTAATCATTCAAATCTACACAATGAACCATATTTACATAAATACACAGATATCAATAAAAACAGTCTAACCGAATTTTCCTCTCAACACTTTAATGATAACGAGTGTGTATTGGTCACCTATATAGCACAGTGAATGTCTCTTCTTCGCAAACCCCAGCATGCCAGGAAGGTGGCGTCAGAGTGCGCTCTCATTTACTAATGAGAATGAACAACTGGCTGTTGGAAAAACTCGAGAACAATCATACAAGTGACTAATTCAACATGGCACAGATTTCATCTGTTCCCTCGAAACAGTGACCTCATGCGAATGGAAATTGTCCTCAGAGAACGAAGAATGAACATGTCCAATGCAGGACCGTCGCTAACTTTAAAAAAAAAAAAAAAAGTTGGCAGCCGTTTCTTAAGTGAAGGTATATTGAATTTGAAAGGGTTATGTCAGTCTATATGCGCTGGGGATACTGTTAGCAAAGCCAGTGATATTAAACAGAAATGATCATACAAGATAAAACCAGATTAGGCCTGCCAGTGTAGAGCTCACAAGACGGCTATAGAAATTCGTACTGTCTGAAGTAATGCCTTTTCTGAAACCTTTCTGCATATTCACTTTGACTTCAGTTGTTAAGGAAAACTTTCTGTTGAGGCCATACAAATCGTCTTCGAGGAACTGAGGAAAAAAGGTGAGTTGGAGCTCAGTAATCCGTTTTGAACCGTTGCATTTCCTCCAAACACAGTCTAATGTCAACAGTGTGCAGCGGTTCCAGTCCAAGCGAGTTTATAAAACACCACTGTCACTGTTGCTTGTGACCACAGGGAACCTGGAATGGATGGACAAAAACAAAACACGCTGTTTAATCATGTGGCGAAGACCTGAAGAGTGGGGCAAGCTGATGTATCAATGGGTGAGGTCTGCATACTGTTTACATTCTGAAACATTTACGGTTTCTGGCCAGTTACTACAGCGATACGAAAGACACCTGGTGGAAAAAGAGTAGATTGTGCTGTTTCTTATGTATTTTATGCTGTTATCATGGATCCATCACTCCACCGACACAAGTGAGGGTTTTGTTATGAAGTTCTTTAACTAGTCATTTTACACTGTGTGGAGATGCTTTTGTTACAGTATTATGTAAGTGCCTTCATATCTAATGTACTACTTTTACACGTTAGCCAATTTTTACTGAACAGTTTTTTGTGTGTGTGTGTTTGTGTGTGTGTGTGTGTGTGTGTGTGTGTGTGTGTATATATATATTAGTGTATATGTGTGTGTATGTATGTATATATATATATATATATATATATATATATATATATACATATATATATACATATATATATACATACATACACACACACACACACACACACACACACATATATGAATGACCACACCTGACCATCACACTCTCAAAGCTTTCCAGGAGACTCCAGTTCCTCCCACAGGTGTTCAGTGGGGTTGTGGTCAGGGTTGTGTGGAGGCCACTCGAGTTCTTCCACGCCAACCTTGGCAAACCATGTCTTCTTAATTCTACAGCATACAAAGACGTCCTATACAATTGTTTGCTTTCAACTTTGTGGCAACAGTTTATGGAAGACCCACGTATGGGTGTGATGGTCAGGTGTCCACATACTTTTGGCCAAATAGTGTACTGGTCTAGTTGTGTCAGCTGTATTTATTTCTGTATGGACATTCAATGTGTGGTGATGTATATGAAAATTGAACATTATACTGTTAATTGTACACTATTGTAGAAAATGTTCCAAAAGCTTTGTTTCAAGGCACACAGTTAAAAAAAATTGGACAGTCTACTTTTTTAATCAGACAACCTTTTATAAACCTCCTAATGAGTGCTTCTACAACTAATTTACTCCTTGTGCTACTGTGGAGTTTCATGGCGTTTAATAGTCCCTCCAGGATTCCACGATCACTGAAATTAATGCGAAATCTCGGAAGCTCTGCAATATTAGGAGGAGTTTGCAATGTTTCAAAATTACCGTAGATCTTCTGCAGGTTTGGGCAAAGACATGTCATGTGATATCATTAAAAGACAAAGTCCTCTTTGATCCCAGTGTGTCGAACATGAGCACAACTAAAATTTCTTATTTGCCAACAAACATCACCGTGAAAGACCGTGCAGAAGAATTTTCTGCAATTGCAATCTCGACAATTAAAGCAGTTTTCCAGGAGTTTGCATGTTCTCCTCGTGCTGTGGGGGTACTCCAGTTTCCTACCCCAGTCCAAAGACATGCATGGATTGGCGTGTCCGTAGTATATGAATGGGTGTGTGAGTGTGTATGTGATTGCGTCCTGCGATGGACTGGCACCCTGTCCAGGGTGTTCCCCGCCTTTTGCCCGATGCTCCCTGGGATAGGCTCCAGGTTCCCCACAACCCTGAAGAAGGAATAAGCGGTAGAAGATGGGTGGAAAGCAGTTTTCCACAAAAAAAAAATTGCATTGCAAATTTTGAAAAAAGCCTCAAGCATTTTTGGCCACAACAATCACAAAAAACTCGGTGAAATCCTGTAGAGACTGATTTAAAGTCATCCTGTTTAAAAGATTAATGCTGTAAGGATGTTCTGTAGGACCATGTTGTTGTCTGCTGATAATTCCAATGGATTCTCTTTTTATTCTTCTTAGGTGTCCAAAAATGGCATGGTCAACACAGTGTTTACACTTTATGAGCTTTCAAATGGTGATGACACAGAAAGCGAAGGTATGTATGCTGTTTGTGATCTATGGTTTTTATATATATATATATATATATATATATATGTATATATATATGTATAACATAACATACAGTGAGGGAAAGAAGTATTTGATCCCCTGCTGATTTTGTACGTTTGCCCACTGACAAAGAAATGATCAATCTATAATTTTAATGGTAGATTTATTTGAACAGTGAGAGACAGAACAACAACAAAAACATCCAGAAAAACGCATGTCAAAAATGTTATAAATTGATTTGAATTTTTTTTTTATCATAGAATTTGTATTGGAAATTAGCTTTTTTAATATCATAACACATAACACCCCACCCAACAACCCCTACAAAACAACCACAGCCAGAACCAAAAGAAATGGGGGAGGAAATTATTTATTTATTTATTTATTTGTTTATTTATTTCTTTATTTAAAAAGAAAGGGTAAGATAAAGTGAAAAGGTAAAAAGTGTTCACCGTCTACCTCTCCTCAATCTACCTCCAGGGTGCGTGCATCATTGAAATAGGTAATGAATTGTTGCCATTTTCCCAAAAATGAGTCACCCCTACCTCTGATGTTGTACATTAAATCTCTAACCAAAAAAAAATATATAAAAAAAACCCAAAAAAAAAAAAAAAAAAAATCCCCAAAAAAAAAAAAAAAAAAAAAAAACAACAAAAAAATTTTTTTTTTTTTTCAAAAACTAACACAAAAAAAAAACACACAATGATGCCAATTTAAAGGACAAAGATCCAATTTGATTTTAAGAATGTCAGACATAAAAGAGTTCCAAAAGGTCTGTAGTTTGGGACAAAGTACAAACATATGACTCAGTTTACAGGGTGAAAGTTTGCATTTTTCACACGTCAGGAACATTGGGATATATTTTAGACAATCTACTCCTAGAGAGGTGAGCTCTATGGACCACTTTAAATTGTATGAAACTAAGTCTAGCATAGGACATGGTGGTCCGTATATTATCTAATGCTCTGCCCCAGTAATCATCCTCAAGCTCCATTGATTTGCATTTTAATGAGGGAAATAAGTATTTGACCCCCTCTCAATCAGAAAGATTTCTGACTCCCAGGTGTCTTTTATACAGGTAACGAGCTGAGATTAGGAGAACACTCTTAAAGGGAGTACTCTTAATCTCAGTTTGTTACCTGTATAAAAGACACCTGTCCACAGAAGCAATCAATCAATCAGATTCCAAACTCTCCACCAATGCCAAGACCAACGAGCTCTCCAAGGATGACAGGGACAAGATTGTAGACCTACACAAGTCTGGAGCTACAAGACCATTGCCAAACAGCTTGGTGAGAAGGTGACAACAGTTTGTGCGATTATTCACAAATGGAAGAAACACAAAAGAACTGTCAATCTCCCTCGGCCTGGGGCTCCATGCAAGATCTCACCTCGTGGAGTTGCAGTGATCATGAGAACAGTGAGGAATCAGCCCAGAACTACATGGGAGGATCTCGTCAATCATCTCAAGGCAGCTGGGACCATAGTCCCCAAGAAAACAATTGGTAACACACTACGCCGTGAAGGACTGAAATCCTGCAGCACCCGCAAGGTCCCCCTGCTCAAGAAAGCACATATACATGTCCGTCTGAAGTTTACCAATGAACATCTGAATGATTCAGAGGACAACTGGGTGAAAGTGTTGTGGTCAGATGAGACCAAAATGGAGCTCTTTGGCATCAACTCAACTCACCGTGTTTGGAGGAGGAGGAATGCTGCCTATGACCCCAAGAACACCATCCCCCCGTCAAACATGGAGGTGGAAACATTATGCTTTGGGGGTGTTTTTCTGCTAAGGGCACAGGACAACTTCACCGCATCAAAGGGACGATGGACGGGGCCATGTACCGTCAAATCTTGGGTGAGAACCTCCTTCCCTCAGCCAGGGCATTGAAAATGGGTCGTGGATGGGTATTCCAGCATGACAATGACCCAAAACACACGGCCAAGGCAACAAAGGAGTGGCTCAAGAAGAAGCACATTAAGGTCCTGGAGTGGCCTAGCCAGTCTCCAGACCTTAATCCCATAGAAAATCTGTGGAGGGATCTGAAGGTTCGAGTTGCCAAACGTCAGCCTCGAAACCTTAATGACTTGGAGAAGATCTGCAAAGAGGAGTGGGACAAAATCCCTCCTGAGATGTGTTCAAACCTGGTGGCCAACTACAAGAAACGTCTGACCTCTGTGATCGCCAACAAGGGTTTTGTACCAAGTACTAAGTCATGTTTTGCAGAGGGGTCAAATACTTATTTCCCTCAATAAAATGCAAATCAATTTATAACATTTTTAGTGGGCAAACGTACAAAATCACCAGGGGATCAAATACTTATTTTCCTCACTGTGTGTGTGTGTGTGTGTGTGTGTGTGTGTGTGTGTGTGTGTGTATATATATATATATATATATATATATATATATATATATATATATATATATATATATATATATATATATATATATATATATATATATATATAATTACACACACAATGTTTACTGGGCAGTTTGTCTGAATTGTGTTGCTTGGTGTACAATAGTTAACTCAGTTAATAGTTACAATAGTGAAAAGTATTTCTGCCCGTTTTGGTGCCCGAGTTCAACATTCTATTTATTTGTGATGTCACACTCCACAGTAGTGGTTAATGTCTCATATGAATGTAGTCACTCAGGGCATTAAGAATGAGCAGTTTTTCATAAGTATTTCTTTCTTTACTTGGCCTACTAGGTTTAAAAGTTATTTTATTGTGGCAATTGTACACAGTGTTTTAATATCAAAAAAGTTTGTGTGCTGTTCGTTTTATCTCTGTACCAATGTTATTGTGGAGAGCTGTGGATTGTTTGGCCACCCTGACGTTGATTACTTTCCTATAACAGCACCCAAAGTGATCTCATACCAAAGCAATTGGCAAACTGTTACAATATTTTATTTACTAAAGATGACTTTAGCTGTACTGTGCTGAAGGACATGCAAGTGAATGACCGTGCACTTCATTTCCCAGAGTTCCATGGGCTGGAGGAGTGGATGCTGCTGCGTGCACTACAGGCCCTGCAGGCTGAAGGCAAAGCAGAGATCATCACAATGGATGATGGAAAAGGAGTCAAATTCTTCTAATTTATGAAATCATGTTTTGGTTTTTTTTCCGGACAGTGTCGAGATGTTTTAAGCCCAGTCTGATCTTTTTTTGATCTGTTGGGCTCAGCGCGCTGGTGGATGGGCTTTAGAGTGTGGATTTCCTGACACAGATTAAGTAGGATTTTCAAATACAGAATCCTGTAAACGTCTTAAACTGTGAATGGAAAACCAGCCCAAAGCATCATAGCACTCCATTACTTAATTGTTGCATTGAAAGTCATTATTGTGTAGATAAATACGTACGTTAATAATTTCCTTGTTGGAACTATTCTGAATTGGTGATTTTACACCTGGCAAACTGGAGATGACTTGTTCAACCGGTTTGACATAGGATTTCACTCGCAATGCAAACGGCTGAAAGTTCAGTTAACTGCTATGGCATATCAGAATAATCTCTATATTTTCGAGTCAAATTGTCAGTTTGCCTTTTAGCACTGTAAATTCTGGCAGACTCTCATTCTACTTGAATATCTCCTGTTTGTGCTACCACAAAACCCAAAATTCTTACTCGGAGTCACCTGATGCTTCCTTTCCAAGATACAAACCAATTGTCCTTATACCAGTTCTGGCAGTTTGGTTGCTGAAACTTTCCAGTAGCATTATTCTTCTTGTCTGTTTCTGTCTCCAACCACCTTTTATACCATGATAATACTGTACAAATAAATAAGAGTGGTTTTCTTTTCTCTTTGTGCATGTTTTTCATTTTTTCGGTTGATAATCATAAGCAGGGACTCGTGTTTCTCTGTCACTTTTTTTTTTTTTTTTTTGCATTCTCCCCTTGTGTTTAATGTTCAAATTATTTTTCTAGTTTTTTCCATGTGTTTAGTTAAAATCTCTTTCTAGGGAATAACTGTGCATTTGCCTTTTCCTCTCATTTTAGCTTGAGGGCTATAAACCCAATTTGAAAACTAAAAATGGGTTTAGAAATAAAAAAAAAAAGACAATTTAAAGTAAAGATATGGATAGCGTCTAGTTGACGTCACAACTGCAGTCTCATAAAAATAAACAAGTTACAGCAAGTTCAGTGATGCATGATTGTTTTAAAAATCTAATTTCTACTGATGTCTAGCATTGTCTAGCTAATGCAATATACCAACAGGTTTTGAGTCACTAGCTACGCTGCTGTTCTGTAAACATCTTATTTTAATAAACAAATCACAGATTCTGTTTAATAGCTGAAGATTCTGGCTTCATGAAACATACCTCAAACAAAATTAAATTGAATAGTTTTAATTAACTGCATATTTTTTGCAGATCAAGTTAAGGGGGGAAAAATGGAGTTGTCTATGTTGTGGAAAAAATTATGGAATCAACAACAACAAAATCACAATTAGTACTTTGTTGCTCCTCTGGCTTTTATGACGGCCTGAATTCTTTGAGCCATGGACTTCACTAATGAAAAACAATATTCTCCATCAAGCTGGTTCCGACTTTCTCAAATAGTGATTAACAGATCAGCTTTGCAGGATGGAGCCTTGCCATGGACAAATACTTTCAAATTTCCACCATCAATTTAAATGGGATTGAGATCTGGACTGTTTGCTGGCCATGTCATCGAGCTTATCTGCCTTTCCTCAAGAAAACATTTAACACTCTTTGCTCTGTGGTAAGATGCATTATTATCCTGAACAATGACTTGATCATCACCAAACATACATTCTATTGATGGAATGAGAAAAGTGTCCAAAACTTCTGTGCATTGACTTTTGAGGTCTCCGCTGGTCCTTTACCTGACATGAAACCCCCCTATCATAACTGAGTGGGGAAATATGATTGTGTACTTCAGACAGTCATCTTTATATGTTTAATTAGAACAGCACCATGCAAAAGTTCCAACATCATCTCCTTGGCCAGTGCAGGTTCAAGATTCATCACTGAATATCTCTTTCATCCAATCATACACACTCCATGATTGGTGCGTTTTATCCCACTGGAACCTTGTTTTCTTCTGTGTAGGTGTTAGTGCTGGGTTTCGTTTGGTTTTTACGTTGATTGATTCCATAATCGTTTCCTCTACTTGATTTGGAAAAAATAAAATAAAAATGCCATTAATTAAAGTAATTAATTAAAGTAATTCCATTGAATTTGTTTGAGGTATGTTTCATGAAGCCAGAATGTTTAGTTATTAAACAAAAGATAGTTTTGTCTCATATCTGTGATTTGTTTATTTGTGAACATCCTCTAAGTGTGGTGATTCCATTAGTTTTGCCAGGAGTTGTTCATGGTTGGAAAATGTGGTGTCACGTTCTACATGATAAAATGTTTCCTGGTGGCGCCCTCTGTTGTACATGGAGATGTAATACAAAAACATAAACCTGCACTTGACACTGGTATACACTCATTTAACCCTGTAGAGGCATCCTAAACATATGCCAACTCTGTCTATATAACTCTCTCTCTCTCTCTCTCTCTCTCTCTCTCTTATATATATATATATATATATATATATATATATATATATAAATTCTGTCTTAGATAACATATTTAATATTTTATTGGATTTATATTTTTAGTGCGCACAAATGGCATTTTAGAGCCATTTCCTAGGAACCTAAGAAACCTCTCACAAATTGGCCACGGAGGCTGCTGTTGAAGGTAAAAACCAGCATATATCATGTAAAATATGATATACAGTGAAAATGATTTTCTTCTAGTGATTTAGTGGCTCAAGCCATAAATTGTATTCTTTGGGGACATTTAGCCCCACCCACATTTGCAAATCAGTCCTGGAATTGTCAAATCACTAAGTACTGTCTAAACCTCAATATTTATCAAAACAAGATTTGTAAACAATATGGCAACCACATGCCCATTAAATCTAGATTAATTTACATCTGTAGCTCGTGACTGGTTGCAGGGGATAAACGAAAGGACAACTCTGAACTATGTAAAGCTCCAATATCTTTCACAGGATCTGTAAGACAATATAGCTGGAATTTGTCGTTGTGTTTATCTGTAAGTATGTTTCTAAGCATGGCTGTGTTATTTAAAAACATGGCTACCATCTGCCAATTAGCTTATAGCAGGCATTTAACAGTATATAAAACAGCAATGTTCATCGATGGACTCTTCAGTGTTCTATGTAGCTTGGCAGGAACTGGCCACTGGTGATGCTGTTTCAGAAGGGTGCTTGGACCCTGCAGATCGCTGCTTGCAGCTAGAATTATTTTACTAGAATGATATTTTTAATGAACAGTCATGGCATTTTATGCAAATTGTGGCATTTCCAAGTCTAAATATGGCAGTTGCACATGCAATGCAGCGCAGCTAATGCAAAATAGTCATAAATACACCAGCGCAATACTGTTACATGCTGCAATGAACTACTGTGTATGTTAAGATTTAGATGTCACATAAACTATGTCACAAGTTGTTTCTTGCAGCACGAGGGGAAGGTCGTTGTAGGAGTGGATTTTTCAAATTACTTTAGAATGTAATGCCTTCTGGGAAAGTTCTGAACTTGAAACGTACACTTTGACTTTATCTTCAGGCCTGCAAGGTATCATCTATCATACTTTGTTGAGCAAGTACTGGGGTGCTGTATATAAGGTGATGAAATTAAATGGCAAGGATGACAAGGATGTTGACAGACAGTAGGTTCAAGTTCAGTGGGTTATGAAAGTATTCGGTTTTGCACATGTTATACATATAGTGGTAGTCACAGTGTATATGGTAGTCATGGACTGTAAGTTGAGTAGTGGTGGTCACAGTGTATATGGTAGTCATGGACTGTAAGTTGAGTAGTGGTAGTCACAGTGTATATGGTAGTCATGGACTGTAAGTTGAGTAGTGGTGGTCACAGTGTATATGGTGGTCATGGACTGTAAGTTGAGTAGTGGTGGTCACAGTGTATATGGTGGTCATGGACTGTAAGTTGAGTAGTGGTGGTCACAGTGTATATGGTGGTCATGGACTGTAAGTTGAGTAGTGGTGGTCACAGTGTATATGGTGGTCATGGACTGTAAGTTGAGTAGTGGTGGTCACAGTGTATATGGTAGTCATGGACTGTAAGTTGAGTAGTGGTGGTCACAGTGTATATGGTAGTCATGGACTGTAAGTTGAGTAGTGGTGGTCACAG
Source organism: Ameiurus melas (assembly GCA_012411365.1). Lineage (NCBI taxonomy): Eukaryota > Metazoa > Chordata > Actinopteri > Siluriformes > Ictaluridae > Ameiurus > Ameiurus melas. The sequence continues at coordinate 30,555,396 of CM022760.1, read as the reverse complement.
TGTATATGGTAGTCATGGACTGTAAGTTGAGTAGTGGTAGTCACAGTGTATATGGTAGTCATGGACTGTAAGTTGAGTAGTGGTGGTCACAGTGTATATGGTAGTCATGGACTGTAAGTTGAGTAGTGGTGGTCACAGTGTATATGGTGGTCATGGACTGTAAGTTGAGTAGTGGTGGTCACAGTGTATATGGTGGTCATGGACTGTAAGTTGAGTAGTGGTGGTCACAGTGTATATGGTGGTCATGGACTGTAAGTTGAGTAGTGGTGGTCACAGTGTATATGGTAGTCATGGACTGTAAGTTGAGGTGGTATTATAGGTTAGTGTATATGGTGGTCATGGACTGTAAGTTGAGTAGTGGTGGTCACAGTGTATATGGTGGTCATGGACTGTAAGTTGAGTAGTGGTGGTCACAGTGTATATGGTGGTCATGGACTGTAAGTTGAGTAGTGGTGGTCACAGTGTATATGGTAGTCATGGACTGTAAGTTGAGTAGTGGTGGTCACAGTGTATATGGTAGTCATGGACTGTAAGTTGAGTAGTGGTGGTCACAGTGTATATGGTAGTCATGGACTGTAAGTTGAGTAGTGGTGGTCACAGTGTATATGGTAGTCATGGACTGTAAGTTGAGTAGTGGTGGTCACAGTGTATATGGTAGTCATGGACTGTAAGTTGAGTAGTGGTGGTCACAGTGTATATGGTGGTCATGGACTGTAAGTTGAGTAGTGGTGGTCACAGTGTATATGGTGGTCATGGACTGTTAAGTGTTTGGTGGTGGTCACTGTAGTTATGGTAGTCACGGACTGTAAGTTGAGTAGTGGTAGTCACAGTGTATATGGTAGTCATGGACTGTAAGTTGAGTAGTGGTGGTCACAGTGTATATGGTAGTCATGGACTGTAAGTTGAGTAGTGGTGGTCACAGTGTATATGGTAGTCATGGACTGTAAGTTGAGTAGTGGTGGTCACAGTGTATATGGTGGTCATGGACTGTAAGTTGAGTAGTGGTGGTCACAGTGTATATGGTAGTCATGGACTGTAAGTTGAGTAGTGGTGGTCACAGTGTATATGGCACTCGTGGACTGTAGGATGTAGTAGCACGCTGGCCTCAGGTACAGGAGGAGGCGGGGCTCATGCACACACAGCGGCGACTGCTCGACTCGCGCTCGTGCGTTCAGAACAAGCTGTGCAGAGCTCGCGCAAACCGAATGCGCGTGCATCGTGTGAACCGCGGCACACTTCGTCCGTCTCAGCTTGAAGTAATGGTTTATCTGTTTGTGGTAATAAAGTAGTAAACCGCTTTTGTTCATTCTGCAGAACTGGAGATAACCAAGTAGTGAATTTAATTCGCTGCTAATTCTATTGATTCGACTTTTCTCCTCTCAGATTTCATCTTACCAGCTTAGCGACTCCAAATAATCACCAGCAGAACATGATGTCCTCGCTGCGATCACCGGTTATGACTCCGCCAATAATGACCGATTCACGCGTGAACTGGATGTAAAGAAGAAGAAGAAGAAGTAGTATAGAAGTATATATTTGCTTGGACTCTTTCGCAGCATGTCCCATGCAGAAGTGGAGGTGTCTGGCCTCGGCTTTCCGAGTTTACCTGTTGATCTTCGAGCGCACGCGCTGAGCGCCAGGAGGAACTCGTACGTGCTTCACAAACTGGAGCTCGAGCCGCAGTTCTACAGCGCGCCATCATGGTCCGACCAAAATGTCCTAACCGAAACACGGACGGAGGAATTCAAAGACACTCCTCCATCCTCGGCGTCTCCGCAGTCCTCGCCATCCAAAGCGCAATGGGACGCCGCGGTTCCGGTGGCCGTTGCGCACGAGGCGAGCTCGGACTCGGACCCCGAGCCCGCGAAAAGCAACCCAAAGTTGATCAAAAGACTCGAAAGCCGATGGGAGCAAGAGGAAAAGGAGGACGTGGAGACCAAAGCCGTGGCCACATCTCCCGATGGCCGATACCTGAAGTTTAACGTGGAGATCGGCAGAGGCTCGTTCAAGACCGTCTATAAAGGTTTGGACACGGAGACCACAGTGGAGGTGGCGTGGTGCGAGCTGCAGGTAGACATCTCTTATCTTAGACCATGTCTCATTCAAATGATTAAAAGAAGTGTGAATTTAGGATGCACCTGCCATCAGGAGGATCCCTAAAGCATGGGAAGATGGTCCATTATCATAAATATGTTTTACATGACTAATATCTATGTATAATATCTATCTATGTGCTAATATCTATACAATATATATATATATATATATATATATATATATATATATATATATATATATATATATATATAATGTATAATATGCAGGTTCGATTCCCACTTCCGCCCCATGTGCATGGAGTTTACATGTTCTCCGCGTGCTTCGGGGGTTTCCTCCATATAGTCCGGTTTCCTCCCCCAGTCCAAAGACATGTGTTGTAGACTGATTGGCATCTCTAAACTGTAGTATCAGTAGTGTGTGAATGGGTGTGTGAGTGGGGGCGAGATTGTGTCCTGCAATACTTTGGCACACCATCCAGAGTGTCCAGGGTGTCTCCTGATTTGTGCCCTGAGTCCCCTGGGATAGGCTCCAGACTCCTCGCAACCTTATGTAGGATAAGCGGTACAGAAAATGGACGGATATAACATTCAGTATATATTTTATCGTATATGTATACGCACATGTATATTGCTTTAAAATGATTTTATCCATCCATCCATCTTCTACACTGCTTATACTACTGGGTTGCGGGGAACCTGGAGCCTATCCCAGGGAGAATAGTCCATTACAGGCCAGTCCATTACAAGGCACAATCACATACACATTCACACATCCACTCATACACTACGGACACAAAATATGGTTATATATATATATGTGTGTCTATATATATATATATATATATATATATATATATATATATATATATATATATATATATATATATATTCAAATGATTAAAAAGAAGTGTGAATTTTCACACTTACATATATACTATATATATAGTATATATATATATATATATATATATATAAAAAAAAAAAAATATATATATATATATATATATATATATATATATATATATATATATATATATATATATATATATACTATTAATAATCATATTAATTTCAGTCCAACCTTGACTTCAGTTACACACTCCCTTCTGTGTTAGGCTGATTGGCATCTCCAGATTGTAGGGTGTGAATGGGTGAGTGAATGTGTGTGCGATTGTGCCCTGCGATGGTTTGGCATCCCGTCCTGTCCCCTCGCCTTGTGCCCTGAGCTCCCTGCGACCCTGTGTAGGATAAGCTGTGTGGAAAATGGATGGACGACTGGATGGACTCCCTTCTATATTCTCAATCCTGTTGTTTATCTTGAACAGATCTTTTCTGTGCAACTTGCTGGAAATTCAGATTTCTTTACCAACTTCATTACCTGTATTGGCATGACATTGGCATGATGACATGACATCTTAAACTCACATGTAGGTTATGAGCAAATTCTGGGGTCAGGCTTGTTGAATAAATTTCCTCTCTCCCTCCACCGCCTGATTGCTCTTTTTCTACATTTTAACGACTCTTAGCAGACAGATTGTCGAGAGCCTGCCAGCTGTTGTTACTGGAAGACAGTCTGTAGTACTAGAATTTACTAGATTCACACTCAGGCAATGGAATGTTATTTTCAAGCTTACGCAGTTTATCCCATGCATTAACAATTGGATTAATGGACATTAACTCATCACAAGAAAGTGATGGTTACAGAACCTTCATTCAGGTTAGAACTGCCATGTCTCACAATTCTGAGGTCAGTACCATTAATTTAAACGTAAACGATTTTTCTGATATGAAAATGCACGTTATATTCTATAAACATTACATTTTGCCGTAATAGCTTTGTTCTAATATTCTATAACCAGGATGATATTATAACCCTTTGTTGATTGTAACAACACACCCACAGTTTAAGGGCTGTTTATTTTTATTTTTTTATTCTTATGGCTCTTCACATGCATATAATCTATCAGAACTATTAATGTAATATCGTCAGGGCTCAAAACTGTTTTTTCATGAGATGAGCTGTGGAAAAATAATGATTTTTTTTGGGGGAAAAAATAGACATCTTAATATTACTGAGGTATAATAGACACAGATAACTTAGGAGTAAAATGAGAATAGCTTCCCCTTATTCACTAGTGGCCTTATATACATGACACTTTGTCTGGCATCATATTAGGATAAAACTCAATGCCTGATTTTACCAGCTTTCCTCTTCACCTTCAGCGAGCAACTGGCCGATGTCATTTCTGCTGCAGTAGGAGGAAGCTTGCCAAAGCTGGTTTAATGGTTAAACATTTGGTTTCAGTTCAAAAGAAGAGGCTTGAGTCCTGCTAAAAGTCTTAATCAGCTCTAATAGGATTAAAGACGACTGCTGCTGCTACTGAGACTTCAGCTTGCCTTTGATGACATCATCATGATAGTGTATTGAACGTGAGTAATCACTGGTCTGGTCGTATCTTTTGTGAGTTTATCACGATCGTACACGCTCTGAAACACGCCCCCCTCCCCCAAGAAGATTGATGACTCTTCATGAATACGTAAACTGATGTTGTATTGACTGTTGAAACTTGAGCTGAAACCTCAGAAAATGTTAGAATTTCTCCTTTTTGGTTAGAAGATCGAACTTGTGGGTCCTGGTCATCCGTCTTTTCCACTTGTATTTCCTCCTTGTCTGTAAATGCCCAGGATGATTTACTGAGTGGACCAGCCAATGTTATACTAAATTCCTGCAAACAGCCTGATGACAGCATGCAATGGAATTTAAAGGCACAGAGAGGGGTCTGTGTAATGGCACTGAAGACATAATATGATTTAAAAACAGTAAGGTTCTAAAAAAATTGCACTTTTATTTTTACTGTAAATTCACTGAGCTGTTAGTATGTTTACATTATGAACACTAGTAAACAAGGAAGTAAAAAAAAAAAACATCCCTTATATTTTAATCCTAAATCTGAAATGTATATTAAACTAGCACGTTCGCCTCACACCTCCAGGGTCGGGGTTCGATTCCCGCCGTGGCCGTGTGTGTTCGGAGTTTGCATGTTCTCCTCATGCTGTGGGGGTTTCCTCCGGGTACTCCGGTTTCCTCCCCCAGTCCAAACACATGCATGGTAGGCTGATTGATGTGTCTAAAGTGTCCGTAGTGTATGAATGTGTGTGTGTGAGTGTGTATGTGATTGAGCCCTGTGATGGACTGGCACCCTGTCCAGGGTGTAACCCACCTTGTGCCCGATGCTCCCTGGGATAGACTCCAGGTTCCCCGTGACCCTGATGAAGGAGTAAGTGGTAGAAGATGGATGGACGAATGGATGGATGTGATAAACTGGATCTTTTGATTCAGCATACACTTAGATTTTCTGTTCCATTTATTGAACACTGATCTCACAAGCCAGGCTTCTAATTATTTCTAAATAAGTTAAGTCGCTAAAAATAGGCAAAACCTATTAATACTACTTTAAAAAACATTTTTCAATAGGAGTTTGTTGCGATGCCGTCTGACATGCAACGGTCCAAGAGTGAGAAAACTGCATATTGGTGTCAATAAATTCAAACTTGAAATAATTACTGAAACACAAAAGTGGTTTAAAATTTTACCATGGATGAATAGTACGTCTGCATTCTACATCCAAAAGAGTTGTTTGGATTTGTGCAAGTGAACAATGGTTGGCTTCAGAACAATTGTGTAGTTTGCATACTGTGCACAGAGTACGCTGTGTTCCTGTCTGACGACGCCCATAGCATATTCAATGCACTGCTAATTATAATTAATCCAGCAAGTCATTTCAATGTTAGCTGCGTCATACCTTGATTTAGTAGAACATAACCACAGTTTGCTGAACAGTATTTGGCACTGGCGACGGAACACCGAACACATCATTAATGTTCATGGTCTAATGCAGTGCTGGCCAGTTATGAATCTAATCATTCAAAGCAGATGTTGCCAAATCACCTCTGGGTCCTCCCATCCCTTCAATTGTGACAATTACAGAACAGTTGTACATTTATTCACAATTGCAAGGCATCATACATGATTAAGAAATGTTGTTCCATGTCCCTTTCGCAGTTGTTCTGCGATCACTGTAGGTACACTACAGGTACAGGTTGCATCCAGGACCCGTGTTCTTTCTCCAACTAAGTCCTGCCAATAAATCGTCTCTAAATCCCAAATCTACAAACCGCAAATCTCTGGATGAATGAATAACAGGTTAAACAGTTAGACGAGTAAACAGAGACACTGCAGTTATAAGATGTAACTGCGCTTTTTAGCACTTTTTTTTTTTTTGCAGTTTGAAAACCAACCCTGCAGCCCCACCTCAACAAACATCACTATCAACAATGTTCTGACGATCTCTATTCTATTCAGCTCAATTCAGTTTGATTCCTATAGTGCTGCGAACAATAGAACTTGTCGCAAAGCTGCTTTACTGGATTACAGTCTGTGGCAAGGAAAAATGTGCGCTGATGACATGAGGAAGAAACCTTGAAAAGAACCAGACTCAAAAGGGTAGTTGGATTATAGATTATTACAGATAAATACTCTTTTAAACTGTGTGCTATAAAGTCATGTTCAGTACGAGTATACTGTGAATAAGAGTCCTGGGACTCCTAGGATAAGATGTCTATGATTACAGCAGCAGTTGTTAGGGTCATATCTATCGCCAGGAAATTAGCCCGAAGAAAGCATAAGACTTTGGGGTTGGGGGTTATGGGGCATGTGGTTAAACTGATCTCCATTTCAAGTGGTTGATGTCTATTCATCCCTATATAGCGTATGGGAATTGTTTCCTGACCATCTTTTTTTGATTCTCTTGCAGTTCTGGTTTTAATAATAGTTCAGAATGAACCCAGATCAGTACAGTTGTGCAAAGAAATGTGAGGTTTGAGGAAAATCTGTCAAATTATAGAATGAGAACATGACATTTTAAGGAAAGTTTACTGCGTATTAGTGGATATTATTATGTACAATTTGCATTTGTTTCCTGACAGATAGTGTGCCCTCCCAACCAACATTGACTGGGGCTTAAAAATGCCCCTGCAGTCTTATCAGCTGCTGCCTTATTTTAGATAAGTAATGGCTATACGTTTCTGTGGAAGGGGAGGGGTTTGTTTCATAATTCTGTAGCATGACCATTGAAACCTCCCAGTCACGTTACAATACACAGACTGTTCAAGCTACAGCAAGAAATTCCAGTAAGCCAAAAAACGATTTGTTTTTGTAAATTTTGTTAAGCATATGGGTTAGGGTTAGTAATCATACCCGGATAAGTAATCGTACCCGATTAATGATGTTTTTATATCTAGAATTACAGTTCTAATTGAAAACACATTTAAATTCCACATGAATGAAAGTTTACGTTTCTCGGGTTTCTAGAAAGTGTGAAGTAGCTTATGAAACATCATCTTCTTAGGCACAGGTCACAGCTCCAGGATCACAGAAACACTGATTAAATTTTGAGCTCAGGTTTCTGTCTGTATGCAGTTTAGACTGGTCTCCCTTGTGTTTGAATGGGTTTCCTCTTGTTTCTCCAAGGGTGAGAATATGTCTACGGATTCTCCCACCTCTTGCCAGCGTTCCCGGAATATTCTATGAACCACTACGAGCCTGTGTGGGATAAAGTGTTCACTGAAGGTGAATGAATGAACATCATCTTCTCTTAAAACACATATAATATATAAAATATAGCACACATAATGTTTTTCCCTCCATCTGGCATAATTGTTATGGCAACAATGAGTCCTCTTGGATGGGTATGAGGGAGTAAATGAATGGAGAAAGTGGCCTAATTGATCAATACATAATCCAAAATCTGGAGGCACACTGAAGTGCCGGAGGGCCAATGAAGCATTGAGGGAGTTTCTTACAGAGAACAAAGATTTTGACTATTTGGATTCCAAACTTTTTGAGTCAGATGAAGTGCTGCCAGCTCCTGACCATTGGCTTATTGTGCTTTCATGCACTTCTCTTTGCTGTCTTGGCTGTAAATGTGGACTGAGTCATTCTGATTACTTACTGAAAACATTATGACATAAAATATCAATAAATCCAAGGGATATTGATAAAGGGAATAAGCAAAGTCTTCTTTTTTTTCCCTTTTCTTACAAATTGTAAATTTGAAAATTGGTCTGAAATTTTCTCCCACTCTAGCATGTGATTAATTTGAGGTTTTGTATAAAACTTGTTCAGTTAACTTGCATCTACGTATATATATTTATTTATTTGGCAGATCATTTTGTCCAAATTGACTTACAGCTGAGTTAAAAACCCAAGCAAATAGCTGAGGATTAAACGTTTTGCTCAACTAGCAGCTTTGTGATTTGAACTGGGAATTTATGGGCTACTTTATGGAGATAAGTACTTTGGAATGCTTCTTCTTCTTCTTTTTTTTTTTACTTGTTTTCTTCCTTGTGGCACTATTTCATTTACAGCACTGGACTGCTTTGTGTATCTGTTATAGCAACATTGCAGCAGTTTTCAGAGTCTTTTGGTGACAACTATTTGCATTTCTGTTATATCTTGCTCTTCATCTCATTGTAAACTATATATGCTATCTTCTTTTTACTACTTTGTAGTACTTTTCTTCTGACTTATTAACTGACATACAATGCCTGAGATGGTTAAAGCACTAGATTCTGTGATTTGGTGTGTTATCATGTTTTCCTTATTATTTCATATGGTTACTGGGTGATATTTTGCCTTTAATCAGTGCCAGATGTGTCCTAAATAACGTCAGTGTTCTCCCTGAACATCTAGTTATTGCAACCTGGTTTAACCGAACACTGCAAGGACAAATAATGCAGAGCACACACTCTCTGCTTCAGTTATGACTCACAGAAATGTGTGTGAAGGCATAGAAATGATCTGGTTCCATTTTGCCATACAACCTATAGGACCATATTCAACATCGCTGTACTCAGAGTTGGCAACTTAAGTCCAAAAGTTACGTCAATACTCATGACTCATATTCAGAGTTGGGTTAGACAGTTAATTTTGAGAGTGCCTCATTCAGATTATTAAAATTACCAGCATGGTTATCCCTGAGGTTGCCAGAGTTTTCTTGGCTAAAAGTGTCTGAAACAGGGTTTCTTAATAGCATCTAGACCACCACCTTTAAATACAAGCACTTGCCTTTAAGCCTGAAAACAACTGAGAGATAGAAAATACAGACTGAAACTTATAGGTCATGTTTGTCCTGTCGAAATTAATCCTGTGTGAGTTCTGTCCTTATTATTCAAGAGCTTATAAAAAAAAAGCACTTGATCCAGCACATCCTATTATTTTGGATGACATTGTGCACTAGATACTAATTAAAGGTCATGCTATCCTAATCTGTGCAAGGTATGTCGGTTATTTTAAGTAAGCTTTTAATTCTCTAATTTGATTCATCCAATTAATAAAATAACACCAATGTTTTTGTTACTTCGTTGCTCTCAGCTGTGAAGAAAATTTATTGAGGGTTTAAGGGATAAACTGAGCGAGCATTCATTTGCTACGCTTAACAGCTCACTTTAATTCCCTCACAAGGTTTCAGTGTATTTAGCCCATGACATCCATTTCAGCCTGACGTATTGTTGTCACATCAAATTGTCAGACAGTGGTAGTGAACGTAATACTGCTCCTCACTTAATACTGCTCACCACTCAAGAAAAATGGGTTCACGTTCTAGGCCAGAATCACACACAACAGAGACACGCCTCTGTTTTGGCAAAACCCACCCAACGTGTGTCTTTTAAATAGTGCTTAAATGTGTAGTTATGTCTGTGGACTGAATACCTCTATCCATCCATCCACCCATCCATGTTCTACCACTTTATCCTTTTTCAGGGTCGCGGGGGAACCTGGAGCCTATCCCAGGGAGCATTAGGCACAAGGCGGGGTACACCCTGGACAGGGTGGTCTGAATACCTATGTTCACAATTTCTGTATTATATCCTCACTATTATTTGCTATGAATTCATTTGAAACAATGACAATATTGAAACAGGAGTCATTGAGTAACCAAGGTTATATCATTAGATTTTGTAAATGCGACACATGATCGTAAACTAAAAATATTCATAAAGTAAATAGAATGCAGGCTTAAATGGTAAAAGAATTGAAGGCTGAACAAAAGTCCTGCTACTGATATGGCAATATGTGCACCTCTCACATAAAGATTTCTGTTTGGGTGCAGAATTGCAAACTGTAATTGCAATCCATTAAAAAAAAAAAGAGAAAGGCTCAAAAATATGCTCTTGTAAGCAAGTGAGTCCTAGACAGGGTAAATATTTCCCCTAATATATATACCACTTAATAGTACATATGTAGAAAGTCGTACGCAGAAACAATTAAACGAACAAATACAAATAAATTATACTTCACATACAGCAGCCAGCATTTGAAAACTCATTCTCTGTGATCAATAACACAAAAATGCTCTGCCAAGTTTTTGCTTAGAATTTGCCTTTTCAAAAAAGTTTGAGATTTACGTAAGCAAAAGGAGCTTCTCTTCTCATTGTTTTTTTTTTTTGTTTGTTTGTTTTTTTTGTTTTTTTTCTTGGGCAAAGACGCTCTGAGTACAATTACTTAAAAAAGTTAAAAGCTTTTCCAAAAAAGTTTCTGTTAGAGTTCTGTCTAGATGCATTGCATTTTCCAAAATTTAATGTCAACATCTATTTCACATGCAAATCTCTTGTTATTAACTGAGCTGATGTGTATTCCAGTGCTGGGGCTCCACAAAGACAGGGCTCTATCAGGCGACTTTGTCTGCAGTTTTTTCTTTATTAATCTTTCACAATTTAAATTCTTTGCCTCAACATACCCATTTGTTCTCCTTTTAGCTAGCTTTAATAACCCAGTAGTGCAAGTTAATGGGAAGGTCAGGCAATGAGCCAGTGTACAGTAATACTTATACTCGCAAATACAGTAAGTGATTAATTAGGAAGTACCCTAATGAAGTGTGAGTAAGGCTGCATGCCACTTCTGATTATAGCAAGTCCACTGGCCCAGCCAAAGAAACGCAGGTCAGTTATGATAAATGGTCTTAGATTTTGGTGTGAATTTTGTATTGACATAAGCAAAATGACGGATGTCAAATTATCCCAAGTTATTAGTCTCATCTGTGTTTTATAGCATATTTATTTGTTCGTTCATTCATTCATTCATTCATTCATCTTTAATAACTTTATCCTGGTCATGATCACATGGATCCAAAGCCTATCCAGAGCCTAAGACAGTGGTGTCTTGGCGGTTAAGGCTCTGGGTTACTGATCGGAAGGTCAAGCCCCAGCACTGCCAAGTTGCCACTGTTGGGCCCTTGAGCAGGGCTCTTAACCCTCTCTGCTCCAGGGGCACTGTATCATGGCTGACCCTGTAATAAAGAATCATTATCATTATCATTATAGCCAGAAACATTGGATGTAAGGTGGGAATACACCCTGAATGGGCACCATGTACACACACATTTACACATCCATAAACACCCCGGGGAAGTTTCGAGTAATGAATAGGTTTACATTGCTGCTTCACAGCTTCAGGGTCCTGGGTTCAATCCTGACCTGGGGGTTACAGTCTCCGGTTTGTTCCCACTATCAAAGAACATGCTAGTAGATACTATACAAAATTTTCCCTTGTTATGGATGAGTGTGTAAATGTATGTGTGTGTGGGAATGGTGGACTGGTGTCCTACCTGTGGGAGAAATTCTGCTTGCACACAGAGTTGCCAGGAATGGCTCTGGAACCCTGCTCTGGATAAAGCACTTACCGAAGATGAATGAATGAATATTTCAAGAAACTGTTATTAATACAGTTAAAGGGAATTTTGACACTTATACAGTTTATTACACAACTCCATCCTACAGAGCCAGCCTGTTGCTGCCTTTCTCCCGCCCGTGTCAGATATTAAAATAGCAACATTATCAGTGCTGGAACGATGTGAAAATATCCAGCTCCAATGTGTTCTTGTTAGTAACCATGATGTATTCCAACTGCTCATGTGTCAAACCTTAGTATTAAGTAGGAAGGAAGACTGGATAAAATCAATGGTTTTCAGCTCCCAAGCTCACTTATTGTGGAGTGTTTTCTGCCCACAATCCTCCTACACACTCATGTGTGTTTTCATTCTTTATGTGACATGAAAATACATGCATGGTTCCATGAATAAATCCCGTCAAACCCCATCACCTTCTCGAACACTTGATCTTTGTAAAAGGTTGGCCTCCAGGCACACGTGCACACATTCAGATAAGAGGTCCTATAAGTGCTCCTCTTAGATGACATTGCTACCGTGCAAAGTTGAGTTGCTTGCTATACACAGAGTATATACTATAGGGGTTTCAGATTCACACCATGCATTGTCTGATATGGAAACCAAACTGTTACTTTTTTTTTTCTTTTCAAATCAATCCAGGTCTTTAAACTGAGACAAACTAGTGATAACAGTGATTAAACATATATAGAACATCTTTATTGTCATTTTATGAATACAGTGTCACTGGGTTTGTATCTCTTGTTGTTAAATATGTAGCGGAGAGGGGGGTAAAAAGATCTTATTTCAGTTCCTAGCTACTTCTACATACTTATGGCCATTTCCACATGGTTTTAGTATCACATATTTATGGTTTCATAAAATATAAGTGACAAAGCGTTTCACTGACCAGCCTGTACACGTTTTTCCAGAGCGTTTTTGTGATTTAATGTTTTTTTTTTTTGTCGCATCATTTTGAAAAAAAATTCAATGTTAAAAGAAAAAGTATTTTGTTGTTTGTGGAAAATGACTTGAATTGGTGAAATTGCAATCGCATGACATTGTTTTGCCCGGTCTATTGCAGAGATGTTTGTTGGAGACCTTTTCAGCTGTACTCATATTCGACGCACGTGAATCAAGGACGGCTTTGGCTGAATGCACGTTGTGATGACGTCACATGACGTGTCTTGGCGAAAATCTGTGGAAAATCTGCGGTAATTTTTAAAAGTTGCAAGCGGATACTACGGCGTTTGTCTTGATTTCGCGCTCAATCGCAAAATCTTGGACTGGCTGACTAACAGAAAAGCCCAATTTTTCCCATTTTGCCTCTAATAAACCATCTCTTTTGACTTCTCGTAGCTTTTTTTCACACCATAACACACACATATAAGTATAGAACATGTATGAAATAGAAACAATAGAATACTAGAGGTATAATAGTGCAAGAAAAGAGCTACATTATAACTGACAGTCACAGACACCAATCCTCTGCTGCCATATGAAGTGGCCTTGTGTGTTAATGTGTGGAGTAGCAGTTGCAGATCAGCTACCTAGTTAGGTGTGATATAGGGAGTAAGTCGTGTACTCACATCACAGAGATGACTTGATACGTTTGCTGATAATGTTTCTAAACTTGTGAATGAGGTGAACTTCGGCTTTCTGCACAATCTGGGTGGTTACTTGGAGACACTGTAAGCATATCAAAACAGCCCCAGGCTTCTTCTCACACCCCCACACTTTACTATTCACTCTAGTCCCGATCTGTCACTGTAATGCAGCGCTACCGGTTTGGCAAAAAACGCGTCTTATAACGGGCATCCTTTTTTACCTTACATTTGTCAACATTTTGAGAGTATGTTTAAAAGCAAATGAGGTAAAGCAACCCATATCATCAAACCATATCTTGCGCATCAGATCGAATGTTATACAGGGTTTAACTGGACATACATGGATGAAATGTTTGATGGTTATAAATAAGTTGTAGCTTTCACAGCAGCATTACCTTAGAGGTGGTTTTCACACCTCGCACGTTTGCTGCGGTCGGAATCCAAGTGCAATTGTTGCCGACGCCCCCCGCTGCGTTGGCCTGGTTTTACACTCATTTGGTTCTATCAAAGCCTGGTGCATTATGTGCAGCACTGGCGCTCTTCTGTGTCCCACAGAGTTACCCTGCAGCTCATGGTGCACGTGTTTTGTGGAAGCGAATGATGTCATCATCAGTTAAAACACGTGCGCAGGTTACTTTACTTCCTGTGCGGAACTAAGCAAGAGTTGTGTACACATTTGTGGGAACTGCGGCTCAGTTCCAGTTGAAGAGAACTCAGACCACCTCCTACAGGTAGTCTCGGGTTCAGGACCGCGATGCATTACCAATTTTTCATGCAAACTGGTCTCTGTTTGAGACTAAGCTGCCTAATGTTAAACTAAATGTTCCCAGAGAGAATGTTGGTCTTGAGTTCATGTGATAGTTTTGCTATACTAAGACTGTACAATCAATACAATAATTTTTTTTTTCCAAAGTAAAATTCTCCTTGACTTTGCAAATTTGAGTGAAATATGAAAATGTTCTAGAGTTCATTTGACGCTCATGTTGGCTATAGTCTGCTCTTTAATCGAGAGGAATGTGTTTCTGTACCCAACGTTAAAGGAACCCCAGCACTGCATGCTGATATTGGCTATTCTCCCACTTTTCTTTCATATACAGGAGGATCAATAGGCTGAGTCTACTACCGAGAAGAGTTTTTATGTCTTCAGTTATGAATAATACAATCTTATTGTATTATTCATAAATGAAGAGATCATTGAATAATACAATCCTAACTGGGTTTGTATTTTGCATCCATTTTAGATGTAATGAAAACAGCTACTGGTGGTGGGTGGAATCTTGCTTATTCTCACTTTCTCCACCTGTTGTAGATATGCCTTCCCAAGAAAGACCTTTTGCTAGGATTCATACTTATGTAAGGTCACTTGGAATGCAGGCAGGATATTTCCTTTCTGACCCTTGCTATTTACAACACGCTCCGCCCCCAACCCACCATCCCCACCCCCTGTCCAACTACTCTCCCCGCCCCCCTTCTAAACAGTTTCTCCAATGAGGTGAACCTGTGGGAGCAGACAGTATTAAAAAGAGCACTCTCACCACAGGATCATACTTCCAAAATCATCATTTAGCTCCATTCTGGGAAAAAATTGGGTATTTATGAAACAAACGTCACCATTCTCTCATTATTTCCTGCTTTCTAATGTATTTTTTATATAATTTGCAGCTATAAAAAGCTGCAGTCATGACGATAAGCAATTAGGAAAAAATAAAAGAAAAAGAATTGGGACAAAATTATGAGTACATTGATATATTTTTTGTTTTGTTTACACACACACAGAGAGAGAGAGAGAGAGAGAGAGAGAAATCCTCAGCCAAGATGACTAAACATATATGCATTAGTTGTATTAACAAACCATAAAGCTCAGCATTAAAACACAAGTAATGTTAACACAGTAAACGGAACTTGTATTCATTGATTAAGTAAAGGGGTGGCTTAGTGATTAACGCGATTGCCTCGCACCTCCATGGACCGAGTTTGTGTGGAGTTTGTATGTTCTCCCTGTGCGTTGATGGTTTCCTCTGGGTACTCCAGTTTCCTCCCCTTTTCCAAAGACATGCGTTTTGTCAATTCCAAACGGTCCGTACTGTGCATGTGTGTGCGTGATTCCGCCCTGCAATGGATTGGCACCCCATACAATGGGTCTCCCACCTTGTGCCCTGCATTCCCCGGGATAGACTCCAGGCTTCCTGTGACCCTGTGTCGGATAAACGGTATAGAAAAATGGATTTATGGATGGATGGATGGATAAAGCAATAACACAAATACTCAACACCTGTAATAACCAATGTACATATCATCAGTGACTAAAAGTAACCCCACAATGACCAACACTTTTATGAACCTATTTGTGATTGTTAGTTGGCAAAATTCAGATCTGGGGCTGAAAAGAAAACTTAACAATTACAATTTGTGCTTGTTTACGTGGACTTATTTGTAGTCATGTATTGAATAAAGGTTAGTCAGTGCAGCAGAATTTCTTTCTATTTCTCTTTCTTTCTATCTTTCTTCATGGTCCATGGTTAGTTCATGTTATCTAATGCAAATCATGTTAATTAAGTCACCTAATTGTAAAACGTTTCCATTAGCAGAAATATAAGCTGACATAGAAATAAGGTACAATTTATCTGAACATACATACTGTAAGCATTCAGTAACTTCAGTAACCAGCGCAACCAAAGGAGAAACTAAACAGCTTCATCATTGTTGTCTGTAATATATGAACTCAGTGGACACAGGTTCTTTAGATTGATGCTTAGCTGCTCTGACATCAATTAAGTTAAGGAATTTTTCTATGTGTATCATCATAACAATATTTCATTTTGCTTGCCTAGTAAAAAGGGAATCGTTCATAAAAAGCTGCAGATTCAGGCCCGTCGAGTAAAAGTGTTGCGGTTCTTTTGCCTTAGAATGCACACATTAGAGCTAAGTTTGGCTCTCTCATTTTACAGCTATAGTTTCCTGCAATAGACTTTCTGGAAAATTCTATCCTTGTGGTCAATACTGTCAAATACTCCCACTGCGGCCGAGTGTCTCACAGCAAATGGTAGCGAGACTGTGTGTGGGAGGTATTTCGGCTTTTATTTAAGCTTTACTTTTCACGTGAACTAATATGACATTTAACGTCGGCTGGCTTCCGTCTCACGTTCATCCCTATTCTCTGACCTCTATTTAAACTCTATTTTTACCTCTTACCATTCATAATATAAGAACAGATTTTGTAAGTACACGTGATGAAAAGTTTGAATAGTAACTGAATTGTCAAGAAAGAAAGAGAGATACTACAAGTCGCTCCTGTGAGAACTGTCTGTTCAAACTTCTATTCAGCCCGTCACTCCCTATTGATTCAGCGTGTTTCTCTGTCACTTACTTTACAAACATTTGTTCCACACACACACACGTTTTTCTTTCCATCCTTGTGATGACCTTTCACTGACATAATTATGAATGCAACCAATTAGTGCTATGCCTACACCTACATCTAATCCTAACATTAACCTCAGTAACCTCCAGGAAACCTCTTGGCTTTTATTCCTTTGATAAGTAGTTACTTTAATTCATTTATTTTGCTTAATTATATTTAGTTATTATTATTTATTAATTAATTAAAAAGTGATGAAATTAAAAGCTAACATTAACATTTGCTAAACACACATTTTTAAACACAAGCTGTAATCCGAATTGTTTTCCATCTCTTATAGTTGATTGTTATAAACCTCGTTTTATTACCCCATTAACATTATTGTATGAAGGGTTCTTCTATTTTGAAATGGTTTATCCACTGCATCTGAGATAAACCTCGAAAGTACTCTTGAGAAATCAACGCTCGTCAGTTGGGTGTTCTGGCATGGGGTCATGGACGCGCTAGCTTTGATGTATTCTTCATGTATTAAGGGTTTAAAAGCAGATATAAATGTCACAACAAGGCACATTGCCAGTAGTTACACTCTCATAACAGCCATGTGAACCTTTCTTCTCTCCTGTTAATAACGATTCGTGTGTGATTAGGATGTCAAGGCACACGTAAGCTGCTGTGACTGTATCGACACACACAATTTTGTTCTCTCTTTTATGTGACGTCCATACATGTACAGTCCACACTCCCTAGGCTTTTTTTTGTTTTTTTGTTTTTTTCCACAATGCATTTTCAAGTTCTGACATGTGGTCTCTACACTGTAGAAAATGCCCCTAGGCCTTTCATGTTAACTGTAACATTAAAGGGTTCATGTGTCACATTGTAAACACACCCTCACTTGTCCTAAGGCTGTCCTGTGTTTCCCATGTTACATTATAATAGATAAACTTTTAGAACAGTTTACATGATAATATCTGTATTTGACTAATTGCCACTATTCATTGCCATTTCATGTGGCATACTGCACTACTGCAAGAACTTCAGGCACAATGCAGCCCATAACACACGGTGCACAGGGTCTCAATCAGCTCCCAAGATCAGTAGTCAGGGCACTGATCATGGAGTCGGCCATTTTAAAGGCTGTCTCAATCGCAAAATCCTTCCAGTGCACTGGAACGTTCGCTCCCTAAAAAGTCCCACAGTGTAACGTACAAATCACAGAGCATCGATGCTCACTATGCTCCTTTAATGGTCGAAAAAAGCCTCACAGATCAAAAAAAAAAATGTCGTACGAATTCAAACTCCATCTACAAGTATAAGTAGCTTGTTAGCATTGTCGTAGCTCTCAAATGATTACTTATGTTAGCGATTTTATTAAGTTTTTTAAGTTTATTTGACGTTCTATATACGGTTTGTTTGAGTCTAATGACTATTAAGTATTTAATTAATTTTTAAAAAAGTCATGTCGCTGGGAAATTGAATCATCAATGTTACAATGTGAGCCAGGGTTCTTACCACTGCCCTAACTCATGATATACTGATTCACGACCTGGTGGAGCTGATTGAGACGCACCAACGGTCCCATAGCACCACATGGCCTACAAACATGGCCGTCACGGACTCCAACTCCCATCACAAATATTCCTACTCAACTGATTACTGAACACAATCACACTCCACAGTATATAAGGACTCTCTGTCCACTCACTCAATGTGAAGTATACGCTCTATGTTTTCGTACTAGTCGTTACCAAGCCTTGTATTGTGTCATAGTCCTTCTGGTCCTTGTTCTAGTTTTCTGGTTTTTGCTCTTTTACTAGCCCAGTTTATGCTGTTTGCACTTCATGTTTTGGAAACTGTCGCCAACATTTATAAATAAACACAAATAGTAATATAGTTTTATAGTATTTTTAAATAGCGGGAAATCAAATATATATGACTATGAAAGTGAATAGTAATCCTCCTAACAAGTTTCTCTAGACAAATATTCTAATACTTTAAGTAGTTGTATGCCTTGGGTACCCCATGACCCTATTGCCAGTTCACCGGTTGTCCATCGGAAGACCACTTTTAGTAGGTACTAACCACTGCATGCCGGGAACACCCTGCAAGACCTGCCATTTTGGAGATGCTCTGACCCCGCCGTCTAGCCATCACGATGTGGCCCTTGTCAAAGCTGCTCAGATCCTTACCCTTGCCCATTTTTCCTGCTTCTAACACATCCACTTCTAGAACTGTTCACTTGCTGCCTAATATATCGCACCCCTTTACAGGTGCCATTGTAATAAGATAATGTTATTCATGTCACTCGTCCATGGTTTTAAAGTTATGGCTGATGTATGTATGTATGTATATGGTTTTAATATTATGGCTGATTGGTGTATTTGTAATCCGAAATTATGTGCATATCTGGTTTCCTTTTGTGGCAACTTCACCAAAAGGCATTAAAGGGCGTTGTTTGGGAATTTTAAATAATTGCACAAGAAATGATTGGAGTTTGTGAATCATGAACATTTTTTATATGACTGTTTTATTGCACTCGGAGCACATACAGATTCCAATGACAGTATTCAGACACAAGGGTTTACATGGTTTATGTTTAATGGATTTTTCCAAGGATTAGCCACCTCCTTTGATTGAATAGGAAATTCATTTGGACTGGCCTCAATCAGATTACTCTGTTCCTATTGAGCTGTACACAAGAAGGATTTTTATTATGATTGAACGATCAGTCTGACTATTAATGGATCGTTAGACCAATTGGAAACATAGTTATTATTATATGGTCTTTTTATGGGAAATATGGTTATTAAATCTGGAGTTTATCATATCGCTCAACCCGAGCTTTTCTCCAGTAGTACAGTGTTCAGAGAGATTGGCATAAAAACAACCAGTTTAAGAAGTGATTCATTTATACTAAAACCACACAATCAGTTTATTTGCATTACAGCACATTAGGGCCAGCGAGATGGAAAGGTGTGTGTTTGGAGTTGAAATGAGATTAGCATGTGCGCAGCTGGATGTTCAGTCGTCTTCTCTGTTAACTGAACAAACTGGCACACAAGTCTGCTGTTGACTGGAAGTTGAGTCATGATGTCTGAATTCAGTAATAACATGAGTGCATTTGTGTACACACACTGGGGGAAATAAGTATTGAACGTGTCAATATTTTTTTCAGTTAATATATTCCAATGAGGTGATTCACATGAAATTTTCACCTGATTTTCATATTACCTCAACAAAACCACACATATAAATAGATCCAAACATTAAAGTCCATAAATGAAGTTATGTGTAATAACTGTACGTGTATGTGTGGAATGTGTGGAAAAAAGTACTGAACACACATTAACTGAAATGTATTTAATACTTAGTGGAGAAGCCTTTGTTTGTAATGACAGTTTTAAGACACTTCCTGTATGAAGAAATTAATGGGTCGCAGTATTCAGGTGTGATTTTGGTCCATTCTTCTAAACATATTGTCTTTAAATCTTGTTCAATTGGATTCGAGTCAGGTGATTGGCTGGACCATTCTAACACGTTTTTTTCCCTCTGAAACCAAGTGAGAGTTTCCTTTGCTGTATGTTTTGGATCGTTGTCCTGCTGGAAGTCCACCCACGTCTCATCTTCATCATCCTGATGGATGGCAGCAGATTCTTCTCAAGAATCTCCCGGTAAAGGGCTCCATTCATCGTTCCTTCAATTATATGAAGTCTGCCAGTACCATGTGATGAAAAACAGCCCCATACTATGATGCTTCCACCTCCACACTTCACATTTCTTCTCCAAACATGGTGTGTAGTATTACGTTCAAAAAGCTCAATTTTGCTCTCATCTGACCAGACTACACTCTCCCAGTATTTCATAGGTTTGTCCAAATGAGTTGTAACAATCTTTATACAAGCCTGTGAGCGGCGTGACCGTGAGCAGTGAAGTGTATTGCCTATTGATTTCTCTGTGACGATGGCACCTGCTGCCTTCAAGTGTTTCTGGAGCTCTTTCCGAGTGTTCCTTGGCTCTTGGGCTACTCTTTTGACTATTCTTCTGACTTC
Source organism: Ameiurus melas (assembly GCA_012411365.1). NCBI lineage: Eukaryota > Metazoa > Chordata > Actinopteri > Siluriformes > Ictaluridae > Ameiurus > Ameiurus melas. The sequence continues at coordinate 30,534,606 of CM022760.1, read as the reverse complement.
CTGATCAGAAATCTTGCGAGGAGCTCCTGTGTGTGGCCGGTTGATGATGGAGTGATGTTGCTTCCACTTGCGGATAACGGCCCCAGTGGTGCTTACTGAAGTTTTGAAATACGTCTGTATCTGATTCCATCAATATGTTCCGCAACAATAAGGTTGTGAAGAGCTCTTTGCTTTTACCCATCATGAGATGTTTCTTGTGTGCCACCTTGGTAATGATAAGCTTTTTATAGACCATCAATTTATTAACTCAGCTGATATTAATTTGCACAGTTAGGGGGTATAATTACTTATGGATTTCAGCTGGTTCTTTGCCTTACCTTGCCTTGGAGAACTGCTTTTTCTTAGCGTGTTCAATACTTCTTTGTATCACAAAGATGTATCACAATGTTGATATACAGCAGGAGACATGAGAAATAGAAATGAATGTCCTCTTTATACACTTTTTCTTTTCCAAAATACGATGCCATGAATTTGATCCAAACAGTAACACGCTGCTACAACACTGGGTTAATGATTCTGGTCTCTTATTTACCCTTCAGGCTAATAAACAACAAGCTATACAGGTTTTCTTATCAGCCTTAAAAATTGGGAGAAAATGTAAAGGTTTTTCCTGGTTGCGTAATTTAGCGTTAGGAATATTTCTTTCATGGTGCTTTACATTTGTTCATTTGGCTCACGGTTCTGTTCAAATTAACTTCAGAGAGAAGCAGATGCCATCTGTGTTGCTGCTAGACTCAAAACAGAGTCACAAATACACGCAAGACCTCACACACCACTACACACACACACACAGAAACACTGTGCGAGCCACAAAGACTAGGAATAAGTGGAAGTTATGTATTCGTACCATGTTTATCACGTTCCTATTATTTCATAACATCATATCCCAAAGTGTTTTATACCACTGCAAAACCATTGCCAGAGATATGATTTTTTAATATGTTATTGAACAACACAATCTGTTTAAAAGTTGTAGAACATCTGCGTATCACCAAGCTTTTATATAATAAATATATAAATATGTTTAGCAATTTATTAGGCTTGGCTTATGTGGCGCATCTGCCATACCAACCACGCTGTGGTACAAATAATATTATTGGATTTAACTGTGAGTAACATCACAGAGGTCATCAATCACCTCAGCAAAGGGGAAAAGATAACACACCTAGACAGACAGACAGACACACACACATACACACACACACACACACACACACACACACACACACCCATGCTTGCTGTAGCTGTTTCAGTATCAATATTTGATTGCTCTCAGAAGAGTGGCTTTAGGGGTTTGACTCTCTTGTGTTGACACAAAGCTTATTAGGGGCATATTGCACAAGTCTCCATCATTCCGGTTTGGTTGTACATACACGTATACCTTCCCCCCCCCCACAAACTCCTTGAATGCAGGATTCATGGTACATGCTTTAGCCTCATGGGAAGACTTTTTCCACCATCCTGCCATGGGCCAAGAGGCCCTGAGCTAAATCAAGCCTTTCATAACTCACCTAAGAACAAAAAAGGTTTTGTTGCCTAGTAATTCCTGCTTTCAGACAGTTCCTAGTGGTTTCCTGGGATTCCTCATTTTGGATCATGCTCTAAACAAGGTAGTCACACGATTATGTAACACATTTGCATCACAGCTGCTGCGCGGGGCTTTGCCTGCTTTTAGCGGGATTTAGCTTGACTTAACTGTCCATTGAAAATCATGAGCCAGGACAAATACTGTCATAGATTGTTGTATGATATCTTAAGAGCGAAGATAAATGAAGGGCAGAGCAATGCCCCATGTTCCATATGAGAGTATCATTTTTCAAAGATTCAACAACAGTTATGGCATATTTTATACAATTAACGTTACGCAATACTGGCGCAAAGAATGGTGACAGAAAAATTACAACCCCAATTCCAAAAAAGTTGGGACTAAAATGTAAATAAAAACAGAATGCAGTGATTTGTTAAGAAACTCGTTTTAAACTTTTAGGGAGCTTTTACTCGGCACCGTCACCACCGGGCTTGCTCAATAGGGATAAATTCACACGCTTAAAATCTCTAGCCTGTGTTTATAGGTTTCTGCTTTGAGACAATGACCGTTGCTATAAGTGCTATACAAATAAAATTTGATTGAATTGAATTGAATACCCAATCATGTTACTGATCTGTTGCCAATTAACCTCCAGATGTTTCTTTTTATTAACACTTACTTTTCCAGCAATTTGTTGCCCTCGTCCCAACTTTTTTGGAGATGTGTTGCGGCCTTCAAATTCAAAATTACCTTCTTTTTTTCTTAAAATGCTACATGTACTCAGTTTAAACATTTGATATGTTTTCTATGTGCATAACATATGGGTTTATGTGATTTGCAAATCATTGCATTCTGTTTTTATTTACATTTTACCCAGCGTCCCAACTTTTTGGAATTGGGGTTGTATTATTTCCAGCTTTCTTTCCCCCAGTGAAAACCAATACGTTCTCACTGCTGCCATAGAAAACATGGTTTTGGAGAGACTTTTGAGCAACTTGTGATTTCACCAAATGGCTCGGCAGCTTGAACTTATCATGGTCTGATGTGGTAATTATTAGTTGGTAACTGGAACTTCCTGCAGTCGAAGCTAGTTAGCTTTGCTAAACTGAACAATTTTTGAAAAGATTGATCCATTTTCCTACAATTTTCTACCCAATTTGGTCATCTGCTAATTCCTACCCACCAGCCAACTATCCCCATCCTACAACAACTACCATGTTAGGGTGAACACATACATCCTCTGAGACATATGAAGCCAACGAATTGCATCACAGGGAAGCTTAGAACTTACAAAAGCCCCTGCTGGGTTGTTGTTGCTGTGATTGACAGGGGGTATGCCATGTGTTTCAGTCCATCAGCCCACCAGTTTTACTCTCTTGTATTCCTGGTCATGGATGGATCTCTCAGCGATAGGGGGAACACTTTTCTGTTGTGCCACTCAGGAGCCATAATGTCAGCTTCTCAGCTTTGTGTCACAGCTTCTGTGGCAACATCGTCATGTACACCTTGTTGTTGTTTTTCTTTTGTTTAGATATTATGTATCCCTTTTTATTTTTAAGTTTTAATATATTTATTTGTATTAGTGTAACACAAGTTCATCGAAGGAAAATACAAAGAATGCAAGATTCAATTTGGTCCGATGTTATACTTTAGTTGATGGGGTTTCTTTTTTTTTACCCATTTGTATTAGGATCCTAGTATTCAAAGCAGATGTGCATGAAATTGAGGCGCTGATCTGGAAGCTGATAAGTTTTTTTTTGTTCAGCCCTACAGATGTATTTAGTTTATTACATCTTAATACATTTAATCAAGGATCACAGTGGATTTGGAGTCTATCCCTGAATGGATGACACATTCACACCCATAGCCAGTCCACCTACTGGCATGTCTTTCAGAGGCGAGAGGAATCTCATGGACACAGGGAGAATATAGGAAACTCCAGAGTCAGTAACCTGAGCTCAGGATCGAACCATAGAGCCTGGAGCAGTAACGCTGCACCACTATGCTACCTGCTTATAATTTATTTGTTAATTTCTCCCTCAGACACGGAAACTGACTAAAGTGGAACGGCAGCGGTTCAGTGAGGAGGTGGAGATGCTGAAGAACCTCCAGCACCCAAACATTGTTCGCTTTTATGACTCCTGGAAGTCCACAGTGAAAGGACACAAGTGTGTTCTCCTAGTCACAGAACTTATGACCTCCGGCACCCTCAAAACGTAAGTTTGATTTTAACGATCCGAGAGTTAATAATCAGAGTAGAGAGAGATTTTCTTCTTGTTGAAGTCAAAAATGTTCTTCCTCTCACTCTGCAGGTACCTGAAACGCTTTAAGGAAATGAAGCCTAAGCTTCTTCAGCGCTGGAGCCGGCAGATACTAAAAGGGCTCCATTTCCTGCACACTAGAACTCCTCCTATCATCCACAGAGACCTGAAATGTGACAACATCTTCATTACGGGACCCACAGGGAGCGTGAAAATTGGCGATCTCGGTCTTGCTACGCTCAAGAGAGCATCGTTTGCTAAGAGTGTAATCGGTAGGCTCTCACAATCTGAACATATTGACGTTACTGCTCGTAAATTATATATAATTTAATTTATATGTATAATTATATATATATAATTTATATGTATAATTATATATATATATATATACACGTATGTACAGGCCCAAATGTTCTTGTAGTATAAAATCAGAATTTCTGAATCTTTGGTTTTCCAGGAACACCAGAGTTTATGGCTCCAGAGATGTATGAGGAGAAATATGATGAAGCTGTCGATGTGTACGCATTTGGGATGTGCATCTTAGAGATGACAACATCAGAATACCCATACTCAGAATGCCAAAACGCAGCACAAATCTACCGCAAAGTCACAAGTGTAAGTTTGGAATTATGTTATTCACTAGATTTTTGAGTTTCCTTTCAAAAACAGTGGTATGGATTGAGCAATTGGATTCTATTTTTGCTTCTTTCATTGTTACCTCTTCCATTGTTGTTCATGTATGCCATGTGTGGCCCAGCATGAATGATTGTTACATAAGCGCCATAGGCATGTCCATCTGGAAGTCTTTATCTAGACCAACTATGGGAGGCCCCAAGATCCAAACTTAACCCAGCGTGGAAAAGAAGTAAACATTCCAATATATGTCGCTCTCTTTTTTTTCCCATTTCTGTCCTCATTTCCTCTCACTTGAATGCTCTCCAAGGACTGACCTTGAGCACAGACTTAATTCTTGTGGCTGGAGTTCATTAGATCTGCCGTGGACTCTGGAATGTCCCCTGCAACGATCCCATCATTACATGGGTGTTTTTGAAAACACACTGCAGGCGACCCTCGGGATTATGTAACTGTTAAAAAAAAAAGAGAGAGAGTTTCACAAACTCATCTATCACCGAACAACCTGTTTGTCAGCGATAAATTGAAACTCCATTTTGTGTGCACACAAGAAAACGACAAAAAACGCCTTCTTTTTATTTTAGAAGCCTTACTTTTATTACTGTTACATTTCCCTATGAATATGTCTCCGTATAGAATCTGATAAGAGCCTGTTTTAGCCAGCTACATTTCTATGATTGCTAAAGCCATATAAACATTCAGATTTAGAGCTCCATAGTTAAAATGGGCTTATTACTAATTTATTACGACAGCATCACATTTACCGTGCTTCATAAGTGGAAGTAGTGCACTGCAGCGGTTCTTTTGGCTCAGTTCTCCAGACATTGGATTTAAAAATCAAACAGTAACAATAAGGTTAAGTGCAGAATGTCAGCTTTAAATTGAGGATACTAAATCAAATGATCTTAAATTATAGCTGACATTCTGCACATTAGTGAGAGTTTCATTTTTTGGCCAATCTCTTGCAGCACTGGGCCAAAAGAACTAACAATTTTACATTGTCCAAATACTTACACGGTGCACATTTAGCCATGTTGGAAAAGCACCCATACAATGAATCATCTCATATTACGCCATCCACTGGCACAGAAGTGGGACGTCAACTTACCAAACACAAAGCTCTTTCTGACGGTTTACATCTTCATGCATGTGTCTGTAGCAGTGAACTGGTTTAAAAGACGAAGGGCATAAAAAGAGAGTGCATTATCCTGGTCTGGGGCTGTAAAGTGTGAACAACAAAACCAAGGTTGGAGTAAAGTGAAGACACTATCTGCAGTGATCCATGAATACAGCGCTTCATAAAACTGCGTGCTCTGCAGGGGCTCGACAAACATCATGGGGCCGTAGGGAAAGGGTGTGAGGCGATGACTTAGCAACAGTCCTCCTTTAAGCCGAGTGGCAGATTAACATCACTGCATGTGTTCAATGCATAACCTCATGGGAAACATGTGGAACAAATTTAAGTCTATAATGATATGATAACCTGCGATGGACTGGCACCCTGTCCAGGGTGTACCTCACCTTGTGCCTGATGCTCCCTGGGATAGGCTCCAGGTTCCCCGTGACCCTGAAAAGGAAGTAAGTGGTAGAAGATGAATGGATGGATGGATGATATGATAACATTTTATAGGGAGGTGTTAATTACAGTTATTCCGTTGTGCTGTTGAGTGCTCCATGGTGATTGGTCTGTAGGTTTTTCTGTAACAGCAGTTTGGTACTGGCAGCTGCAAGCCAAATCACAGGATGATATTAATGCACTCGCTTGAATACATACTTTTCTATAGTAACAGTTAAATATAGTGGACGCTCCACATACATTGGATTTTAAATCATGTTAATGTTAAAATTGCTAAATTTATTTTGCAATTATGGAAGAAGTCGCCAGTGTCAGCACTGTAACATTAAAGTCCCCATGAAATCAATCAAAATGGAAGTTTTGTGGCTTTTAGTATGAATGTGTCAGACTTAAGGTTATCTATAAGTTACTACCCTCCAAAACAATGACAAAATTAGCATTTAGAAGGTATTTGCATTTAAAATGTACAGTCTCTGTCTACCATCAATACGGATCAACAATTTTGATGACATCATTCTGCACTTCAGCTGCTTATCAGATTTTCTGTCCAATCAAATGCTCTCTAGAATCTGAAGTGTACCCGCTAGCAATGTTATAAAAATCCATGGTACTAGCAGTCAAGTACAGATTAGTCAAGTACGTCTATGAGGTAAGCTAAACTCTATTGGCTATTTAATAAGAGGGAGGAGCCACGCAATATGTCCCATCCTGACTTCCTGTTTCAGTGGAAATTGCGTCAACACATCGAATAATGCTACGCCTTTCAAAGCACTTCACAGGGTCTTTAAGTTTTGCAAGAGAGTTTGAGAAAAAAAAAGAGGCTGGTGAGGGAACAATAACTTAAAGATGTTCCACAAAATTTTAAGAAATAACTATCAACTGCTTCGCTTTGCATCAGGCAACACCCCACCACCCCATCGTTAATTATTTACCTATAACAGCACATCAGCGATTTGATTCAGCACATTCAGCGATCTCATTCTGAAGCGTGTACGAGATGTTCATGGGTGATACATTTATTATTTTGATAATCTTCTGTTACTAAATATAACCAAAAGTTATATTTAGAAGTTATATCACCAAAAGTGAGTACCAGTATGAGGGAGTGTGAGAGCGATGACACCAAATTTAACACACTTGCTCCGCATTCACACCTGAGACCTTGTAACACTAACAAGTCACATGACACCGGGGAGGGAAAATGTCTAATTTGGCCCAATGTGGACATTTTCACTTAGGGGGTATACTCACTTTTGTTGCCAGCGGTTTAGACATTAATGTCTGTGTGTTGAGTTATTTTGAGGAGACAGCAAATGTACACTGTTACACAAGCTGTACACTCACTACTTTACATTGTAGCAAAGTGTCATTTCTTCAGTGTTGTCTCATGAAAAGATATCATCACATATTTACAAACATGTGAGGGGTGTACTCACTTTTGTGAGATACTGTATATAGACAACATTTTACAAACATTTTCAGTCATTTATATACTAAAAACTTTGATTAACAGTGCAATTGTAGGAGGCTAGTAATCTGCATTAGTGTTCTCAACTATCATTAGCTGTATTTATTTCATAAGTTGTCAGAAACGAATGCATTTCCAAACAGATTTCCACAATTGAGAAATTTCATAATTCACATTCAACGCTAAACTTTAAGTTATATTGGTACTGAAGGATGTGATAATGTAATTAAAGTACAAGTGGACAAAAAGGTGCACTTTTTGTTAATAACTGATGTGATAAAAACAGTTCTTGCTAGTGGATGTTTGGATCCTAATATATAAATCTATATCTCTGTGTAGTGTGTATGTTGTGCTATCTGTTTTGGGAGTCATGGCGTTGATATTGGCTCCGTGAGCAAGGAGAGATTTTGGGTTGCTTTAATACCAGTGAATTACTATGTGGTTAGTCATTCACATACCTCCCTTTCAGCTCTATGATCTACAAAACCCAGCCCTCACTACATACTTCCTGGGTCCATAACAACTACATTACATACAGTCATGTGAAAAAATAAGTACACCCCGTAAAAGGCAACATCGTTGCCTTTTTTGACATATTTGGACAAGTAAACATTTGATCCTCTATTTTCACATGACTATAAGTGTGACACAGCATGTAACCTCGTCACATTTTGTAGGACACACCACTGACACATGAAATCATCTCTTATGTCACTTTATTTGATCTGATTACCTCAAACGTTTGATGAGAGCTTCTTTTGTGTCGCAGGGGATGAAACCAGACAGCTTCTACAAAGTGAAAGTGTCAGAGCTGAAAGAGATTATAGAAGGATGCATACGCATGAACAAAGATGAACGGTAACTCATATTTTCTACTCTGCTGTCGGTTTGAATTCTTGTTAAAAGTACTTTTCCATGAGGTATTTTCTAATACTTGGAGAGTGAATGATAATACTGTTTTCCTGGTACCATTAGAGACATTTCTTTATTCAAGCTAATCACTAAGTAATGAGGTTATTTTAAAATATGGATTGTCATTGTACAATTTTATTAGTATGATTCATTTATTTAAACTCATCTAGCATTTCCCATTGAAGATAATAATCTTTGGGTCTAACAAAAGAACTTTAATTAAATTTGTCATATAATTTTTGTACATGAATGAAATCTTTGTTATTTTGCAGCATCTCTAGTGTTCAGGCTCCAAACAAGCTCTCTTTTGTGTAGAACAATTGCCTGCTTCAGTCAAATAGCTTTCCAATGAAATTAAATAACACCTATCAATTCCCATTTATCTCCATGGGCAGATACACCATTCAGGACCTGCTGGAGCACGTATTCTTCCAGGAGCACAATGGTGTGCGTGTGGAGCTGGCAGAGGAGGATGACATGGAGAAGTCTAGCCTGAAGCTCTGGCTGCGGATGGATGGCACCAAGAAGCTCCATGGCAAATACAAGGACAACAATGCCATCGAGTTCCTGTTCGAGCTCTACAAGGACGTGCCTGAAGAGGTTGCACAGGAGATGGTGAGTGAATGCAAGATTCTTTAGATGAACATTAAGTTTAAATATCAGTAAATCTGAACAAAAAATTCAGGAATGCATGTCCTTGCATTTGGTGACAGTGTGACTAAAGAAAAGATGAAAAGAGGCAAACCTGGCCGGTTTAAAAGACGGTGGTAAACACTTTAGCAATTATATGTATGTGGCAGTCTGATGGCTGTGGCTGAATTCTGGCAAACAGTCCAAAAAAAAGTAAAAAATTGTAGTGATACAGTGTTATCAATTTATCGACTTTGTTGCTAGATGTGGCAATTGTTTAGACCTCTTTATTTCAAAACAGAAAATAGTGACAAATCTATGCGTATATCACAGCTGCTTGAGTTGACAGAGCAGGTTTGGTTGTCTCACCACTAATCTGTAAAGCCTGACTGAGTTACACTTTTACAAGCCTTTCCTATGACTAATCACTGATCATTCCCAACAAGCAATCACTAATCACCACTATTTCCCAACATCCAATCACTGATCACCATTTTTCCTAATGACCAATCACTGGTCACCATTGTTCCCAAAGACCAATCACTGATCACCACTATTTCCCAACAACCAATCACTGATCACCATGTTCCCAAAGACCAATCACTGATCACCACTTTTCCTAATGACCAATCACTGGTCACCACTGTTCCCAAAGACCAATCACTGATCACCACTATTTCCCAACAACCAATCACTGATCACCACTTTTCCTAATGACCAATCACTGGTCACCATTGTTCCCAAAGACCAATCACTGATCACCACTATTTCCCAACAACCAATCACTGATCACCATTGTTCCTAATGACCAATCACTGATCACCATTGTTCCCAAAGACCAATCACTGATCACCACTATTTCCGAACAACCAATCACTGATCACCATTGTTCCTAATGACCAATCACTGATCACCATTGTTCCCAAAGACCAATCACTGATCACCACTATTTTGCAACAACCAATCACTGGTCACCATTGTTCCTAATGACCAATCACTGATCACCATTGTTCCCAAAGACCAATCACTGATCACCACTATTTCCGAACAACCAATCACTGATCACCATTGTTCCTAATGACCAATCACTGATCACCATTGTTCCCAAAGACCAATCACTGATCACCAGTATTTTGCAACAACCAATCACTGGTCACCATTGTTCCTAATGACCAATCACTGATCACCATTGTTCCCAAAGACCAATCACTGATCACCACTATTTCCGAACAACCAATCACTGATCACCATTGTTCCTAATGACCAATCACTGATCACTATTGTTCCTAATGACCAATCACTGGTCACCATTGTTACCAAAGACCAATCACTGATCACCACTATTTCCCAACAACCAATCACTGATCACCATTGTTCCTAATGACCAATCACTAATCACCATTGTTCCTAATGACCAATCACTGATCACCATTGTTCCCAAAGACCAATCCCTGCTCACCATTGTTCCTAATGACCAATCACTGATCACCATTCTTCCTAATGACCAATCACTGATCACCATTGTTCCCAAAGACCAATCCCTGATCACCATTGTTCCTAATGACCAATCACTAATCACCATTGTTCCCAAAGACCAATCCCTGCTCACCATTGTTCCTAATGACCAATCACTGATCACCATTCTTCCTAATGACCAATCACTGATCACCATTATTCCCAAAGACCAATCCCTGATCACCATTGTTCCTAATGACCAATCACTGATCACCATTGTTCCCAAAGACCAATCACTGATCACCATTGTTCCCAAAGACCAATCCCTGATCACCATTGTTCCTAATGACCAATCACTGATCACCATTGTTCCCAAAGACCAATCACTGATCACCATTGTTCCCAGCAAACAATCACTGATCACCATTGTTCCCAAAGACCAGTCACCGATTGGGACCATGGTAGCTCAGTGGTCAGGACATTGGACTACTGGCCAGAATGTATGAATGAATCCCAGCACTGCCAAGCTGCCACTACCGGACCTCTGAGTAAGGCCCTTAACCCTCAACTGCTCAGTTGTATAAATGAGATACATGTAAGTAGCTCTGGATAAGGGAATCAGCCAAATGGCATACATGCACTGATCACCATTGTTCCAAATGACCAATCACTGATCGACTTTGTTTGCCCCACCTGTATAGTTCACTGTTCTTTGTTTTAAACTCTCTTCAAGGTGATATTAACATGTAATAAAAGCAAGTTATTCCATCTGTAACCGTTTCTTTCATACTACTGCTTCGCTTTGATAGCATTCTAGATAGATACCGTCATATTTAATAGATGTGTATATACAGTTCCCTCCAAAAGTATTGGAATGGCAAGGCCAATTCTATGGTTTTTGCTGTACACTAAAGACATTTGGATTTGAGTTCAAAAGATTAATATGAGACAATAGATCAGAATTTAAGCTATAGGTGTTCAGGTATGCCCTGTTAGATTAAACAATGAATAGCTCTGAACGACTACTCTTGGTTTTAGCCCTGGGATTTGCATGTGAAAACTGCATTTCTTATTAAAAAGGATAAACCAACATGGAGACCAGATAGTTGTCTATGGGAGAAAAGCAAACCATTTTGAAGTGGAGAAAAGAGGAGAAATCGTTCAGAGCCATATAACAATTTGGAATGTCCTGAAAAAGAAAGAAACGACTGGTGTTTTAACAACTAAACATCAAACAGGTTGGCCAAGGAAAACAACAACAGTTGATTACAGAAATATTGTGAGAACTGTGAAGAAAAGCCCCAAAATAAGAGTCAGTGACATCACCAACAAGCTCCACAGAGTAGGGGTGAAGGTATCACAAGCCACCATTCGAAGAAGACTTTGAGAGCAGAAATATCGAGGCCATAACAGATTGAGGCAGAAAGCCAGATTGGAATTCACAACGAAATACAGAGATGAGCCAAAAAAGTCCTAGATTCAAGATTAACCTCTACCAAAGTGATGGAAAAGCCAAAGAGTGGCGAAAGAAAGGATCTGCTCATGATCTAAAACATACAAGTTCATCGGTCAAGCACGGTGGTGGTAGTTCCATGGCTTGGGCTACAGAAAGTGTCTTCAGAATGTTTTCCTTCTTCAAGTAACATGTTTTCATATGCAAATTGGGAATGATTCAGTGAATATGCAAATTAGTCTATGACATCATCTGGTTACTTTAAGTTTTGGGCATGAAGTTTTGGGCATACTTTCCCCTGAAATGAGAGCACTGGGTAAAAAATCGCTAGCGAAGAATGCTTTCCTCAAATAGTGAATGTCATACTTTGATAGCTATTAGGATAGCTAGTCTGTCTGGCTGTGGATGACAGCTTTGTTGTACTAATTTAATAATGGCTCATATTTTTCACAGACTGGGATGTTTCATAAAAATAGGCTCTGTTTTCACTGGTCTCTGGAATCTTATGTCAGTGACCCAGTTGGTCTGTTTGTCTTCACTGAGTGCTGATTACCAACTCTTCCTGTGTTAACAAAAAAGAAACACTTCTTGAACACTTTAACCCTTAGGTCCAAATGTCATTACAGTGCATATGTTAAGGTTAATCTGTAAGATGTTCCTTCAGTAGTGTACTTCATAAGATAATTACCATTTACAACTTTTGGAGCAGAGGCACAAGGCCATCTTTAACCATGCAGCCATGTCCCTGGCTGCATAACAACATTCAAGGACATAGCTCAGCAGCTTATTCATCACTTCGGTAATAAGAGATGCAGGACACAAGCGGAAGAGGAGGTCACATGCTTCATGATAGAATTGCTTTAGAGGTGTGTTGCAAAACAGTCCCCCTCAGCATTTCTCTTATCCAGAGGACTTAAGAGGACCGGATCTTCTGTTAATTAGGCAAATCTTCCACAATCCTTCCTTTCTCTCACCATGCACTTTTCATCAAGAACAAATCTACTGATCTGCTCTGGGTTATAACGTTAATCTGGCTGGCTGAGATGGTGATAGACAGTCCAGAACATGTCAATTAGATTGTTTGGGAAGAAATGCAACCAGAGCTGACGCAATCCAAGTTAGGCTGATAAACTCACTATGTTAAGACTTTTACAGTGACAGAACTGTGATGTGTATTCAGAGATGTACACAGTTTACTGATTCGCCATACGACCTAACCTAATTCAACCTGATTCAGTTCAGTCACTGATTAAGTAACCCTAGCAGATAAGGACTGGGAATCAGTGAGGAATAACCAGACATGGCAGGAGGGTCATGAAGTGGCAGAGTGGGTGGGATCTGCACTGTGGAAGAGGCAGGGCTAGCCAGCACATGGCTAGTGGGCTTAGGCAAAGGTGAATCAGGTTCCTCCTCAGTGGTGTCCCCCTGCTTCTTCTTCTCCTCCTCACGTATCCGACGTTAAGGAAAGGACAAATAGACAAGCATGTCATATGCATGTACACATACTTTTGGTTCTTTGTAAATATTTTCTTTGTATATATTAAATGGTAGTAGCAAGTCATTTCACAACTCACTCATTTGAGGCACTTCAACATTTCATATAATTATGCAACTGACTTGTTAATGAAGGCATGTGTGTTTGCAGGGTTATTGATATTGGGCCATATTCAGAGTCGGCAATATAAGTCTAAAAGTTCCATCGATATTTACATAGGGAATTTGCACATATTCAGAGGAAGGTTACACACCTGCTTAGGTTGATTTTCTGTGTGCACCATTCTATGTGCAAATCTGCATGTACACCCCTGGCGTTGGCAGATTTTTCTTTAGTAGAAACCTTCAAGATGGGGTTCTTCAATACTGTCTAGACAACTGACTTTAAACGTAAGCACTAACTCCTCACACAAGCAGCATATCACAGGAAAAAGGCGATTAATTTAATGCTTTAAATAATGTATAACTGAGAACTCCACCTCATCTATGTCTGTAGAAATGTCAGAGGTGTGAATTTGTTATAAAATGTTATTAAATCCTCATTGAGCACACTTGTGGCTATTATTATGTTGCTCTTTTGTGTTATTTTAGCTTATTTTATATCTGATGTGTTTTCTCAAGTTGAATACACATGCAGAGCTTTCATTGTGTTCCTTCGTTCTCAGGTGGTGCTGGGATTTGTGTGTGAGGCCGACTACAAATTGGTTGCTAAGGCAATGCGTGACCGAGTAACAGCCATCAAACGCCAACGCGAGAGACAGCGTCGGATACGTGAGGAGGAGAAGAAGAAGCAGGAGGAGACCATTGAGGAGGAACCTGAGTCACCTTTGCCTAAGCCCACTAGCCATGTGCTGGATAGCTCCACCTCTTCCCCAGTACAGATCCCACCCACTCTGCCACTTCATGACCTTCCCGCTGTCTCTCCGGTTATCTCCCCAGAAGGGATCAATGGGGGCTTTTTACAAGAACCAGAAGAACCAGAGGCCGACCAACACTTTCACTACCGCCACACCAGCTATTCATCAGTTGCATGTGAGCACGCTGAAATATCATTCAGCCTCGTTTTAGTTCAACTTACCATTCACAACACTTCAGTCATACACACACACACATATATATATATATAATGTGTGTGTGTGTGTTATAAGCTGGTCTGCATTCTGGAAAACAGTCAAAAATAAGCCAATAAACACATTTACACACACTGTACAGATGACAACACTTTAAAATGACCTAAAAAGAGACATTATTAACAGGAAATTGAGTCTATAGAACAAAACTGCCAAAGTAAATCAACATTTATTTCCCATCCTTGAATCAACTGAAGAGATGACAATGTTTTAAATGTGGCAAGTAACTTTAGCTAGTAAGCCTCTAAAATAAATGTCTAAAAATGACGTCATCCACATGCAACACGTCTCACTATACCATGCTTCAGTAGCACAGTAAGGCTGCAAGTGTAAAATTTCTTGATGTGCCCTTCATGGAGTGTTAAGTCCAACAGCTTGAATACTGGGAAAGTTACACTGTGGTCGACTGACCTTACCTCATAAACTAATTTTAATCGTCAGCTCATCTGCACTGCTGGACAGGGCTTTGAGTTACTGGGTCACACAGGGTTGGACAGGGGGAGCAAAGGGAAACCTGAACAGGGAGATTAGCTCGGTTATTCACTCCCACAAGGCATTGCGTCATGTGCTTCACTGTGTTGATTGTGTGCATGTCTTCTCAAATTGGTTAAGACAGGTAAGACAGCTTTGTGTGAATGAGCAAACAATCACACTGAGTAGGCACACCAAACCCAATATTGTGTAAACATTTCATGTATCAATCTTTATGAATAGTTGTTTTTCAGATTCTGACATCTCCAAGGTGCCAGTAGTGTTTTTATAAATCTTTCATGGGTTAATTTATGATTATGATAACTGAGATGCACAATTGTTACTAGTTCTACCAGTTTCTGATTTTTGTTCTTTTTTGGGGCTTAGTGGTTAGCACGTTTGCCTCACACCTCCAGGGTTGGGGGTTCGATTCCCACCGTGGCCATGTGTGTGTGGAGTTTGCATGTTCTCCCTGTGCGGCGGGGGTTTCCTCCAGGTACTCCGGTTTCCTCCCCCAGTCCAAAGAGATGCATTGGCTGATTGGCATGTGTAAAGTGTAATGGATTGGCACCCTGTCCAGGGTGTACCCTGCCTTGTGCCCGATGCTCCCTGGGATAGGCTCCAGGTTCCCCCGTGACCCTGAAACGGATAAGCGGTATAAAAGATGGATGGATGGCTCGTTAAACATAACATTTAGCTGCTTTGTTGCTCTAGCTTCAGTACGATGGCACGATTTTAGCAGAGGGGTTGGGCAGTACTCACTGCAGTTGCAGTCTTTTAATAAAGTTGGATGTAAATGTAGGCCAGACCAGAACAATATCCTGCCAGATTTGCACATTTACACTGATTGACTTCGTACTCATGTGCGTATGTTGAAAAAGGACAATCAGCTGTGAACTACCAAGTGGTGCAGCTGATCCATGGTGCAGCTGATTTACAAATTTACAAACAAAACTCCTGAAAGATGAAAATGACAAAATTGTGAAAAAGTGCCTCCTAAAAATGGATTGCTTTAACTCTTCCAGTGAAGCAACTCAGCCATTGCAGTGCACACATGCTAACTCGTTCTCCTTTTATAGAGCACCATTACTTTTGTCCTAATTGAACAGCTTCTCTTATCTATCTTTATTTATGAGTTTGTTTCGGTTTTTCATTAATGACACAAACTTCTGTATATAAAATTGCAGTAACAAAGGCCAATTATATGATTTGAAGTGGGTCAGTATGTAAATTTACTCAGGAAATCTTGTAAGATGCTTACATTTTTCTGAACTAAACGGATTTTCACAATTACAAAATTCTGTGAGAAATTTTTGAATAAATTAGCTTGAGAAATGAGGCCAAATATCTATTTCAATATATCATTTATATTTTTGTTAAAAATATTACAATAGTAACCCTGTCCAGGGTGTACCCTGTCTTGTGCCCAATGCCCCCTGGGATAGGTTCCAGGTTCCCCATGACCCAGTAGGATAAGCGGTATAGAAGATGGATGGATATTACAACAGTGATTAAGCAGTGTATTTCCTTAGCAGTGTAATATATTTTTGTTCTTTGTGTGTTCTTCTCTCCAGCTGATTGTGAGACAGACGGCTATCTCAGTCCCTCTGGCTTTCAAGATGGGCTTGATGCTGCTATAGGAAATCTTTTCAGCCCTTCTACCCCACCGTCTAATTTGGCCACACCCCCCATCACGCCCACCTCAACTCCACCAATGCCGCTTCTCCGCTTTCCCTCGGTGAGTGGTTCTGAGAACTGCAGAGATTTTGCTTAAAATTGCTTCAATTTATCTCAAATCTGCGTTACAAGTATACACAGTAAGCTTTTGTTGATTTATAGATTTCAATGATTGCAAATCGTGAATGAAAACTGTTAATGTCTAAAATCCTTTTCTAATCCTCTCTTGCCAGAGCATTGCTGTATGTAATAATACCGACAAAAAAGTATCAGGGCCTCCTAGTCCTTTCTCCTCATCTGTGGACAGGTAAAAATCTGCTTTGTGTGTCCTTTGGTTTAGCTATCTCTGTGCACAAACACACACACACACACACACACACACACACACACACTCACACACACTCACATCTGGGACAATTAAACCACACATATCAAAGTCTCTTTTTATACTCCTACAATACAGTTTTGAGGTTTGTGTTTAGACAAACTGAGGGCACGCTTGCTCCTCACAGAGTTTTGGACAATAAGAGCTTCGCTATCTATAGGGGATGCATGATTTGTGTGCGTTGTGCATGCATGCAAAACTGTGAGTGTGTGCGAATGTGCGCGAATGTGCGAGTCAGTGGGCTTGGCAGGAACTCACATTGTCCTCTGGGCTTCATCTTCTCCTCTCATCTTTCATAACAGAGCACATTCCTCTCATGTGCTGCTTGCTGCTGGTTAAATTCAGTAAACACTTTCGTCGTGAAAGACGCCCCTTAGCCACCCCTTACCCCCCACTCCTCCAACTATGTACCTCAGTGGGCTGAGATTTTTGAAGCAGTGAGTTTGCCAAGCAGTAGGCCTCTCGTAAATGTTTCTAAGCATGGTTGGAGGGCGAGGACTTGGCAGTGTACAGTGTGCCAAAAGACGTATGAGACACAATCAGCTTTCTGAACTGCTTTCAAAACAAACATCGAATACTCCCAATCCTTCAGGGCTACAAACTGGGGCTCTTTTGGGCTTAAGGAAATATATAATGTCCACTCAAACACATTTGTTTTATGTTTGAATAACTATAACTAAGCCAATTAAATGTAAAAGATAAACGGCTAAAGTCTTTAACGTGATAAAAATGTATTGTTTCTTTAACTCTTAATATTACCCAAGTGAGCCTGTAAAGAATAGTGGGAGCTCTTGAATGTTTGCAGATTTTTCAGATTTAATTTTAGCTTATTCCCAGTGTTCTAGACCTTGCCCCTATAGGGTTGCAGAAGGACCAATCAGGGAAGTCTAAAGCCTTACACGCCTTCTCCAGCGTGAAAAACTCCATTCAGTACATGCAGGGTCATTTTTTGTTCCTCATGGCATAAAATTATTCCAATGGTTAAAGCAATGCTTTTGAACAATAATCACTCATAATATCTGTTTTGCACATGACATAGCTATATACCAGATGCTGTCTTAGTTGTGTTGACAGAAAATTTAAATCTTTACAGCTATGCCTCAGACGTGACCTCGGGTTTGAGTGACGGCTACGAGGGCCAATCAGAGACGGGCACTAAGTCAGCTGCCCGGCGGACAGCAACGAGACTGTTCAAGAGAAGGTCCAGGTCCCGTCTGCGCATTACAGGGGTACACTTCTTCTGTCTATTTGTCCGTCTCTTATCGATATTGCAACATGCATTCAACAGTGAATCTAGTACCAAGACCTGTTTTTAATTTTTTAACAGCTATTTGAGTTGTTTGTGAAGAGATCTGGCAGTTAAACGATTGTGTGTCATCCATGTATTTGTATTTAATTGACAGCCTTGTTAGTAATGTCTTGGCAGTTCCAGATGGTAATCCCTAACATAATCCAGTTCATCATGTTAGAAAGGCACATCGGGTAAGGCATACCACATGGAAGAAGTCTAAAATATTTGTAGGATTTCTTCTTCTACACTCATATACTATATATATATATATATATATATATATATATATATATATATATATATATATATAGTGCCTTGCGAAAGTATTTGGCCCCCTTGAACTTTTCAACCTTTTGCCACATTTCAGGCTTCAAACATAAAGATATAAAATTTAAATTTTTTGTGAAGAATCACCAACAAGTGGGACACAATTGTGAAGTGGAACGAAATCTATTGGATATTTTAAACTTTTTTAGCAAATAAAAAACTGAAAAGTGGTGCGTGCAAAATAGCCATTTCTCAAAGATATCCATAAAAAGTCTCGTCTAAAGTTTGCCACAAGCCACCTGGGAGACACACCAAACGTTGAGAAATGGCTTTCTTCTTGCCACTCTTCCATAAAGGCCAGATTTGTGCAGTGTACGACTGATTGTTGTCCTATGGACAGACTCTCCCACCTCAGCTGTAGTTCTCTGCAGTTCATCCAGAGTGATCATGGACCTCTTGGCTGCATCTCTGATCAGTCTTCTCCTTGTCTGAGCTGAAAGTTTAGAGGGACGGCCAGGTCTTGGTAGATTTGCAGTGGTCTGATACTCCTTCCATTTCAAAATGATCGCTTGCACAGTGCTCCTTGGGATGTTTAAAGCTTGGGAAATCTTTTTGTATCCAAATCCGGCTTTAAACTTCTCCACAACAGTATTACGGACCTGCCTGGTGTGTTCCTTGGTCTTCATGATGTTCTCTGTGCTTTCAACAGAACCCTGAGACTATCACAGAGCAGGTGCATTTATACAGAGACTTGATTACACACAGGTGGATTCTATTTATCACCATCAGTCATTTAGGACAACATTGGATCATTCAGAGATCCTCGCTGAACTTCTGCAGTGAGTTTGCTGCACTGAAAGTAAAGGGGGCCGAATAATTTTGCACGCACCACTTTTCAGTTTTTTATTTGCTAAAAAAGTTTAAAATATCCAATAGATTTCGTTCCACTTCACAATTGTGTCCCACTTGTTGGTGATTCTTCACAAAAAATTAAAATTTTATATCTTTATGTTTGAAGCCTGAAATGTGGCAAAAGGTTGAAAAGTTCAAGGGGGCCAAATACTTTCACAAGGCACTGTATATATATATATATATATATACATGTTTTAAGGATGTCAGTTAAAATTTTCCAAAATTAGGAAGAATACCTTTCAGTTAAGAAATGCAAGATATTCATGCATATTGAATTCATGTCTTATATCATGACTGTGTGTAGACGTAAGCACAGATGAAATATATGCCAGTCCAAATTGACATGTTGGTACAGATTCAGTGACATTCTGTGGGAAAACAGGTTTCATGCTTTTTCTGCAGTATAAAAGACACTCCAGGAAACGTTCCTGTATTGTCTATATTATTTTATAAATATAGACAACATTTAACAGGATGTGCCAGGAAAGTTCTTGAGTTCCTAGAAAAGATACACTGTAACTTACCTACATGTCTGACTTACTAATATTCATCATACTGGAATAGGATCCGGTACCACATTGCATGGATCAGACACCTCTGCAGCTTTATAAAAAAAATAAGTAATACATTAAAAAAAAATCGGCTCATTTCCATGACGACCAATATTTACTAAAACAGTGCACTGTGGAGTAATTTGGATAATTAGGCAAGCTAAGAAAGTTATGTTTTATAATCCTAACCTTAACCTCAGAAAGGAAACATTTTGACTCATTTAGGGTTTTAGAAGAAAAAAAAAAAAGAACATTTAAAGCATTTTTCTTTGTGGGGACCAGCCAGATGTCCCCGCATGGTCAAAACTGTTGGATATTCATATCCTTGTGGGTACATACACACAAAGGACAACCTGGGCTATGATTTCATGAGATGCTAGAAGCATGGGTAACTATCAGTCCTCAGTCCTGCAGTGCCTTGACCAGAGACATATTAATAAAATGATCTCTGAGATCATTAGTAAAATGATCTGTGAGTTAATTTCAGTGGTGGCTCTGGGTTATTGAACACAAAGTTGTGGGTTCAAGCATCACCTGCCACTTTTGGGACCCGGAGCAAGGCCCTTAACCCTCTCTGCTTCAGGGCCGCTGTCTCATGACTGACCCTGTGCTTTGACCACCGTTTCTTAACGAGCTGTGAAGAAAAAAAATTCACTGTAAGGTATATGTGACAAATAAAGGCTTCTTATTCATTTTGCCGCACAGCCACTCTTGCTCAAGTATCGCTTGACTTAACTGCCTGTTTGCCAGTATGAATGCAGCAGACCATCTCGAATCAATTCAACTCTCAGCGGTGTGAAAGGTTATAATTACTGGCGAAATAAAAACAGTCCTTGGTATTGCACTCGGTTGTATTCATCATGTTCTTAAGACAGCTTGATCTCATGTTAATGAAAGTCCTTTATCCTACATTGCTCGTCTTCCACACAGAAACTCAGAGCCTTCATGCTCATTTATTCTTAGCGGATCCAAAACACAAACAAAGAATATGGACTCGGAGCACAAACTCAGAGACCTACACGTGCATGTACCTCCAGTCAGATACAATTCGAACCGTCCACCAGATATTCATAATAAACAGTAGATAAGCATGCACTGAGTAATAATGCTTGTGTTTCTTCTTCAGCTATCTGATAAAGTGGACCGGGTGGTGGAGTGTCAGCTCCAGACACACAATGATAAAATGGTCACCTTCAAATTTGACCTCGATGGTGATAACCCAGAAGACATCGCTGGCGTTATGGTAGGTCATTTAGTCTCTTCTAAGTATCTTACACACACACACACACACACACACACACATACATGTATACATATCCAGGCACGTGACATTTGTGAACACACTTTATGAATACATTCACGTATATACATACTTGTACATTGTGCCTAAAGATTCCACATGTTGTCAGCAACTTCACAGAACGCTTTGTACAGCTCGTAAAACAACACCTGATACGACTCGTGAAAAATGTGTCACGACTTTACGTAACTGTTCTTAGAGCGCTTATCACCGTGGCCCGAACACCACGTTCTCTCCGTCTCTCAGTGACACTGAAATACACTACCGCTGCTGCTGTCTCCAAACTGAAAACCTGCACATCACTGAGGAAAATGTCAATACTTTTGAATAACGAGTATAGGTAAACATATATGACAAAAAAATGTTGACAATGTGTGACAGTCTCCAGTCAAGATCATATCAAATTCATAACATGTTATCAACACAGCAATGCGTACATAAAATGAAGCCTGCAGTTTAACCTGAAAGAAAATGGTATGTGAGGTATGCCACCAGAGAATATGTTTTTATATATTCAGCAAATAAAGAAACATCCCTTTTTCAGGAGACTGTATTTTAAAGGTCAATTTTTAAAATCCATATAAGCTTTACAGACCATTATCGGAAAGGGTCATGTACAAATCCTATGGGGTATGGGACGACTCTGTGTTAATGCACATGGTTTATGAATAGATGTGATGGTCCCCATACTTTTGGTCATATAGTGTACAACTGAGACATGATACAACTGAGAAGTTAAGGGTTAAGGGTCTTGCTCAAGGATGCAACAACGGCATCACCTGATCTGTAGCCCAAAGCCTTAACCACTAAGCCATCACATTACACATCCACAGTACTTGTTTGGTATGTACTAGAAATGAACTTGGGTTTAATATGATGTCAATTGAGTACACAACTGGGTTCATAATAATGCAAGAATTATCCTGAAAATGACCTCAACACCCCAACATTTGACTGATTTTTGACTAGCTCATAGGGAATTTTGAACAGTCATCTAGCCAAATAGAAAATAATAAGCTCATGTGCAGCATAAACAGCCAGTATAGTCCTGCCGGCAAAGTCAGAACATGTTAATCCAACAAAATATTTAGATTACGAGCTTGATATCCAAAGAAATTGTTAAATAACCTCAATAAATCACAAGTTTATAGGTTTATATGTCGTATGAACTTAGGTAGCTTTCTGAGGTTTCTAGTTTAACACCACTAATAGAAAATGAACTTTTTTTTTTTTTTTTGTGTGTGTGTGTGTGTCCAGTACACTTCCATGTTAAGTAAACGTGGCCTTTTTCCTCCTTTCAACCTCATATCTGGCCATATCTTCGTATCTAGCTTATATCACTGAAGGACTTGGATATTCTTTGAGCTTCGTCAGTTCTTGTGTCCATATCAGCCATTTATTAGACAATGTCATTGATAAAGCAATTATCCTTGCGACTCTATGTATTTCCTTCCATCTACAGACTCAAGCTTACATACTGTGTAATAGTTTAGGAATTATTTATCATAAATAGTTACTTTAAATAGCAAATCAAGCAGTATACAATTGATTTTTTTATGCCTGAAATATAAACAAGGCTTTGTACATTTATTTTGTATTTTTAATTTATTAGCTCCTCAGTTTTTAAAAGTTAGTCGTATTATAGACAGCAAGCCCAGAGTTTGCATACAACATTCAGCAACATTCAGTCACCAAGAGTTTAAAAAACGATACGCGTAGGTCAAGTTTCTATCCCAGTAGCAGTAATGGGTCTTCCAGATCTTTGTTCTTTCTGACACACTTTAAAATACAGTAGTGACAGGCCAATCTGTGCTGGAAAATGACATAAAAGAATACATACCCATAGTATGACCCATAGAAATAAAAGCATTTTAACGACTTTTAAATCAAAAGGGACAAAAATTAGGCAGAGACCTTTAATACATAGTAAATGAATCACTGATTCCGAATAAGTTCATAAGAATATGTGATCTTATGTTCTCTGAGAGTTCCCATATCTGTGCTTGTGTGTGGGTGAATGTGTGAGATGTACTTATAATAGTATCTAGTCGTCTAACTGCACTAACAAGTGTTTTCGTGTAATGAAATATGAAGAGAAAAAAAAAAGTTTTGTCAAATTATATTTCAGAAAAAGAACCTAAAAATGTTAGGTACTTATTGATTTTCACGTGAAAGCAATTGGGGGCAATACTAATGCTTAAAAGAGTGCACTAGTTGAGTCGATACGTATTGTATTGCAGTGATATCGATATGTTGCATTCAAAAAAATTCATCTGTGAACTGAGTGAACTATTTAATGAATCCTAGAATACAGTTCCTGGTAGTGGACTAAGACGTTTAAACCATACTCATATATAGGAGCGTGTGGCTATGTGGGCACGTGCACGTGTGTATTATAGCCATGTGTGTTCAGTAGGGAGTTTGCTCCTGCTCTCTCAGATATACAGAAGCTCTTTGTTCAGTGTGAGAGACCTGGCAATACGGAGTCCCTCCTTGAGTGTTATTGGTTGCGCCGTGTACACCCACAGCTATTAGTGGGTTACAGGAGCATGAACCGAATTAATAACCGTCCTGCTATTAAAAGTGTGTACAAGTTTGAACAAGTTCATACACAGACCGCACTCTTATTTGGGATGTCTAGGAATATATAGTGGAGATTTAGAATATTCTGGATCGCACCACCTCAAACCATATCGTTACTACTCCAGAAGTGGACTCGCAACACTTGCCTTCTGTTCATAAACGTTCTGTTTATATGCATTTCATGAATACTTTCTTTAAAACGAACCTAAAATAACAGCTTAGCTGTTTTAGTGTCTACTGTTGTCATCTATGTATATGTATTTGATGCCATGAACTTGGGTGATAATGCATGTGAACATGAGACACAAATCTTGTAGGCAGACAGATATAAAGATTTTGGGACAAAGGAAGGCTACAATCATTAATATGATTAACATGAGCTATGCGGCTTGTGTGGCACTGGATGACACATTTACTGTTTTCATCCATTCATCATCAGTAACTGCTTCATCCGGTCCAATCAGGATTCTGCTGAGCTTTTTGTTTATTTTCGTGGCCGAAAATACTTGATTTTGTTGCGACTTTTTTCAAAATTCGTCATGCAATTTGCAGAGGTTTTTTTTTTTTTTGGTGTCAAACTACTTGAACTTGTTTGCAGGACCTTTCACAATGATATTTGTTGGAGATTGGTCAAACTTTGTGCAAGCGCAGGTAGGATTGGGCAAGAGTGTATGGAAGAGTGGACGGGATTGGTCAAGGTTGTGTACGGGAGTGGGTGGGAATGAGACTGGGTAAGAAAGGGATTAGAAAACATGCCCGTGCACACCTTTGTTTTAAAACAGAATGCAGTTAGAGTCAGATTTAACTTTATTGTCAGTGTGAAGTGTACACGTACAGAGACAGTGTAACGCAGCTACACCTCTGAGATTTGGCAAACCTTGAGAACAGAAGCTTGTAGAGAGTCTCTCAGTTATATAAGGATGTAGGTATCGGATTGGCTGATACACAGTGCACTGATATCAGTATGCTATAGGAAACAGAAAGAATAGAAAAAACAGGTATAAAGTAGGATCTTCTTAGTCTGTGTTTTCTGTGAATAATAATAATAATAATAATAATAATAATAATAATCTTTTCATGTATATTAGTGAACAATTGTGTAATTATGCAAATATAATCTGAAAAAATGTTGATAACTGTTATTGGTTTTGGACCCGACTGCTTATCTCTGGACTTTCATTCCACAATATTGTTTTTCCTTCACGCTGTCCAATGACCTCTGTCACTCTCTCTCTTCTTTTTCTTTCTTGTTTTCTTTTTTCCAGGTGCATAACGAGTTCATCCTCCCCTCTGAGAGAGACGGCTTTATTCACCGGATACGTGACATCATCAAGCGAGCTGAGTCTCTAATGGGCAAAGATTTGGCTGGGCAGCAGGGCAAACAAGAAGGCATGCACTTCCCACAGCATAACATCGCCGGCTCCATTTCCTCATCGCAGGTACGGTCTGCATGAAGTGTAGAAAAGGAGGCTTTATTGCAGGTGCTGGTGTAGTAGAAAAGCTCTCATCGCTGTTAAAGGGACAGAAATGCACAGATCTTACAGACTTTATGCCCCTTGCAGGAAGCCCCAACCTGCCCCCCAACTTTTATTTTCTCTCGAAACAAATGTTTTGGAACATTTGGTGCTTTCCTGAGGCCTGGTTTGGTGCTTTCTCTCAGGTGTTTAAAAATGTATTTATTTATTTATTTATTTATCTATCTATCACCATTGCTGATCAGCTTCATGGTCTGTACGACTGAGGGTGTAAATCTGCTCTTTTTTATGACCCCTAAAGTTTACAGAGGTTTAGAAGGGGCTGGGCAGGGCACCATGTCTGGATGCTTGATTAAGCATAAAATAATGTAATGAACCAAACTGGCTGTTTTTCATTTTTGAATGATCAAGTTCACTGACTGTCTCGTCCTCACCTGTGTGCTTTAGTGTTTATTTAATGAGGGAAAATGATGCAGATACAGTACCAGACTCTGCATCATACAGACTTTGCATTCATAGTATGTTCCCTTTCGACACTTTAGAAGTATTTTACATTTTATAGTGGTTAGACTGATGTAAGATAGTCTGGTGGAAGCTGAACAAGAAACAAGGCTAACTTGTTTAGATTTGATGTCGTCGTTGGCTTGGCACTGTGATGACGCTGTATGGTTAAAGAGCAGGATTTAGATGTAATAGCCATTACACATCGTGTCCTTCACATCTGATCGGTAAAAACGGTCTCCTTCCTCATTAGCATGGTCGACTGGCATTAGAAACTCATTTTTGTTGGTTTTTGTTGCTCTAGGTAACGTCCTGTAATAACTCCACACACAAAACACCACCTTCTCTCTTCGAAGTCTTTCGGTCAACTGTTCTCGTATATCCTTTAATGAGTAGTGGAGAACAACAATGGCCTATTTCATTTGGAATAAGAGATCTGTAACACAGTTTTACACACACACACACACACACACACACACATACGCATAATTATTATCAGGACGCTGAGGAGTTCTCTCTTGGTCTCAGCCCAGGGCCTGATTAGAACCAGACACTCCTCTATATTAGAACATGGCTGAAAGAGATATACGAGGGCCAACCCCAGCCTTGTGGGGTTTATTTAAATGAACTAAGGGGTTTGTGTTTGGGGTTGCCTGCGCAAGCTGTCGCCCATCTGTCTGTTTGTACACGTAGGAACTGACCAGTGTTTGTGTTTCTTTGGTAAAACTCGTTTCGTTTCCCTGCCCAGCCTTAGAGACTTCTTTATAGTGCTGGCAACGATGACCTAAGTAGTCTCAAACGCTTGTAATGAGCAAGTGCCAAAAAATGTGTTTTTGTATGTATATGAGTGGGACATCAACAGCCATCTTAATCAAGACTTAAGAGTCTGCCATTACAGGACGTTACGGTAGTGACTAAGAGCTAGTGCAGTAACCGCACGCCTTTCGAATTTGTCTTCAACTGTCAACCATTTAAGCTTTGGTTTTAAAAGAAAGCACTGCAACACGGCAAGCTATAAAGCATGTATTATAAATCTTTGTTAGAGGAAATTTCATATCCGCTTTGTTTTTGTTGAAAATGTATAGAAATGACCCCTTTTCCCCTTTGCAGCCAAACCTGCAGAATCTTGCTCGGACACATTCCACCTCCTCTCTGCCAGGTAAGAATAAACCCAGCTCACATCAGTGTGAAGAACAATTATATTAATTAGAACATTAGTGCTATGGAGTAATGAGTGCTATATTAAACAACGCCTAACATTTTTTTTCTTCCTATATGCGTGTCCAATCAGAGTCCCATGGCTCCGTGGCAGGGCAGAACGGAGACGTTACATCACCAGTACGACCTCTCTTGCGTTCACAGTCCTTCCATAACACACTGGGTGAGTGGCCCCACTTTCTCTCCTTAGCCATCCCTCCAATCTATGCACACATTCTATCATTTCTCCCATAGCCTTCACTACTGCTCTGCCTCCACACTGTAGAAGCGACTGGCAGAAAATAAAACACACAAGCCACTGTATTTAAGTTTTAGCTGGCGCCTACTACTCAAAGCCTCACTGTGTATTTGTGTGTCGGATTCAGTCCCAGAACCACCTGGGTAATTACCTCACCTGAATGCTGCTTGTTTGTGGCCTCTGCGACGGCCTTTAGAGAAAGAGCTGGAAGGCGATGTGTTGACCAATATCACGTCTCTTATGCTTTCTGTTCATTTGTCCAAGAATGCCTTTTCTCAGCAATGATGTGGAGTAAATCGATAAACCAGAATTCCCAAACCCGGTAACCTGTGAAAACCAGA
The DNA here is from genome assembly GCA_012411365.1 of Ameiurus melas. Lineage (NCBI taxonomy): Eukaryota > Metazoa > Chordata > Actinopteri > Siluriformes > Ictaluridae > Ameiurus > Ameiurus melas. The sequence goes on along the minus strand of CM022760.1, from coordinate 30,506,856 downwards.
ACCCCCTCAGTGTGTTCTGGGTTTCCTGTTGTTCCTATTGTCAGAGCTGCTCTTTTCCTTTTATAGAGCAATCTGTCCTGCTGCTTTCTGGCACTCCACACCACTTTTATGGCGTGTTAGCTCTCTTATATTTCCCCACTGTTTGCTTTTGCGTGGTTTCAGCACGAGTTGCCATTTTTCCTTTAACCAGAGGCAGTCATCTGGTTTACAGCTTAAGACTCATTGTAAAACTTTCTCACACAATTAAAATATTCGAATTTGATGTAACTGCAGCGTAGCCAAGGACTGCCTTTTATGTTTCAGTTAAAGGAAATGTTTGGAGTGGGGGTAGAGAGCTGTTAAGGTAAATACTTTTATTGTTCGGTGAATGTCACAGAGAATAAAGCCTCTGTCATTACAATGTCATTTATCATTACCAGCTTACAAAGCAGTGGAAAACAAGATAATCCTAAAGAAGAGTGTGAATGCATGAGTGATAGGACATTCGACTCAAGTTGTGACATATCCTTATTTTTGTTGATCAGGTATTGCTGATGGTGAGGTTTTATTTCGCCTCCATAACCAAGGAATATATTTTCACATGGTGGGGTGCACCAAGAAAAGTGTTGACCCAATCGTCAGAGCACGAGTTAAAATACCCAAAATACCACATTAATCTGCGAGCAAAATCTCACCATCTGGGTGAGAGGGATGACATTCATTGCTCTATCTCTCTGTCAATCACAGCAACACTAGCCAGTCATGGTTGTTCGTGTTAATGAGTCTTTATCGGTCACATATACAATAGAGCACAGTGAAATTGTTTCCGTCACGTGGTGTTGTCATGTTATGTGGAAGAAGGGAGAGTGCTTTACTCTGAGTTCAGCTACCTTCACATTTCTTAAAGGAAGCAAAGAAGGAGGTTAGCCTTCACCCTACCTGGTTGGTAATTGTCGTATTATAGGTGAGAGCTGGCTGGTGATTAGGAATTGGCAGTTGACCAAATTTGGAAGATTGGAAAAAATATGGAAAATGCTCAAATCTAGCATTACTGTTGTAGATATCTAAACATTTTAAACAATTCCCAAAGAACAGGTATTTCTACAGGTTCTTCAGATATCATTCTGTCCTCCAACAAAAGCTTGCTTTTCTTTGCTATTCTGTTGATATGTTGAAGATACGAACCCTGGTAGGTTCATACAAAACAATTTAATAACCGATCACACTTTAGTATTTCATTCATTACATTTTTTTTGCTTTTTGTTTCCTCTTCCAGGAACATCTCACCCATTCCATACCACATACCCACCCAATCCGCCCATGTCCCTTTCAAATCTTGGCCACATGCAACAGTTTCAGATGCCCATTATGACCAGCTCTGCTCAACTTCCCTACCTGTACCCACCAAACCCTGGATCCCCCAAGACTGTTCATCCCTCACGATCACACGTCCCCAGTAACCCCTCCCACCTCATGTCTGCCTCTTCTGGCCCTCATGTCTCAGATTCCATAAGCGCCACTGCTGATGGCAATCCCATGACCACACACATGCCCAACATATGGGCGCCACAAACACCCCCGCTTTTCTCCTTGGCAAACATGCTCTCCATGGCCATGAGCATGGCTCAGTCCTTCATCCCTCCCCCTAACCTGCCTGCTTCTATGCTGCCACACTTGCCCTCTCTTCCTGGCTTTCCACCTCACTTCAGCCATGCTATGCCACACCAGGCTGGATATCATATGGCATATGCACCCCACTATACACTGCCTGTGCAAGCCGATGGCATATACCCACCATACAATCCAGATGCTCCAAATCTGAATCAGGATGCTTTGTATGGGTTTGCTCAAAGGACACATTCCACATTTACACATGCACCTGGGATGCCCACGCATACAGATACTCATGTGCAGCAAATGTCCAGCAGTGTCCCACAGAAAGGGGTTCAGGGTGGTCTTCCTACACACATCCAACACCACCCTACGAACTATTCTCTCCCACAAGGATATACAGAAGCTTTTCCCAGACCATCACTGAGCCAAGCAAGCCTCTCCAGATCATCTTCCTCTGGATTGTCATCATCCCCAAGACCTAGTCCAGAGAGCATGGTGAGTCCTGCAGACTGTGAAACTGCGGTTGGTGACAGAGTTACTGCTAGAATTATTGTGGCCCACTTGTGCTTGCATGTTGCATTACTGTTGCAATTCTCAGTTAGTGAAGAATCTTCCATGATTAGTAATGCAAGACTAATGTTAAATGTTTTTTTTTCTTCATAAGGCTTCTTCCTCCAGTCCAAGATCCCTTTCCCCATCAGCAGAACCAGACACTAGTACCAGTAATTTGTGTGAGCACAGAGAATCTCCTGTCATTTCTGGTAAGATGGTCTAGACATCATTACATGCACGCAAACAGCAATAAAGGGACATCATCTATTTTGTAATAAAAAAAAAATGCCTTTACTGCATATGGGTGTTAGGTAATTACTTAACAGGCAAGCTGGTTCTCTTTCTGTCTTGAGCACTGCAAGTTAGTGCGCTTTTGTGTAGACTTGGCTTGCCCATATTGGTGTTGGAAGACAGTACCACCCATTAGCTATGGCTTTGGAGGTGTTGCATAACCGTAACCAATGTACTGTAATGTTCCCTGGAACACAGCCTGGAAGTGTGAGTGCTGCCCAAACCATACCAACGCAGCTAACAGTAAAGCCCTTGCTTTTTCACAAACCATCGTACCCACATTTCTTACGTATGTGTTTATGTAATGGAGTAACTGATATTAATGTGGTAGGGTACCACTGGTGTAACAAAATATCACAAGGTCTACTTGATCAAATAAGAACATACTACATGTATGTACTTGTACACTATTCATCATGCTATTTTGTATTCTTCTTTAGAGTCAAAACCAGTAGTAACAGTTGGCCGCTTCCAGGTTTCACCTACAAAGGTGATCCCAACTCCCTCTTCACCTGCTGACAAAAGCTGTAACACTATTCCGGCCCTGACACCTGCTGTCTCACCAGACATGCTAACCAATATTTCCATTGGTTCCTCCCATGATAATCAAACTAAAGGGCAATCAGGGGTAGACAGAAACAAAATTTCCACCCTGAATGCCACCTTCTCTCAGCACCTCCACATAGATGTTCCTGAAGCTAAACACTTCTTGGATGCTACTCATGACCAAAGCCAATCAATGGACCTTGAGCAGAAGTTGTTGTCTGAGGCTCCTTATGATGCGTTCTGCCTCCATGAACAGTCTCAACAAGATACTAAAATGACCTGGACTGATGAGACCAAAGAAGTGGAGAAAGTGGAGGTACAGCAGAGTGGCGAAGATCACAAGGCCCAGGAGGAGCAGCAGCAGAGGAAGAAGAAAACCCGAAGGCTTGGTTCTGTCCAGTCTTTGACTGGGACATCAGTAGACAGCGGGCTTTGTGTCATTATGGATCCTGATGTGGGTCTCGGGGACGGGATTTTGGACAGCCCTCAATGTTCTGTTCCTCACCACAACATGTGGATGAGCTACACACGCACCAATTCCTACATGAGCAGTGACGAATCTGAAAGTGAGGACGAGGAGATGTGGGATGAGCTGCAGGAGCTGAGGAAGAAGTGAGCGTCTGATTGGATTGCTGTTATAAACAATCAACAAATTTGTTTACTCGTTAATTGTTTTACAGTATCGCTAATGATTACCATTCTGTCTCTCAGGCATTTGACTGAGGTGCAGACTCTGCAGGCAGTGCAGAAGCGAGAAATCGAAGAGCTCTATGAGCGGATGGGGAAAGTTCCTCCACCGTGCATCCTCTCGCCAGCAACCATGTTGTCCAGTCGGCAGCGTCGGCTGTCTAAGGGAGGAGGCTTTCCTTCAACTCGTCGTGACAGCCTTCAGAGACTGGATATTCTCCCTATAACAGGTATAGCTTGGGGTTGAAGTGAATTATCCCCACGTTGAAATCTTGTGAACGTGACAGATTAATAACAAAGTGGCAGTGGTGGCTTAGCGGTTAAGGCTCCGGGTTAGTAACCGGAAGGGGTTCAAGCCCCAGCACTGCCAAGCTTCCATTATTTGGCCCTTGAGCAAGGCCCTTAACACTCTCGGCTCGAGGGGTGCTGTATCATAGCTGACCCCAACTTCCTAACATGCTGGGGTGGGGTATGTGAAGAAAACAATTTCACGGTGTATATGTGACCAATAAAAACTCGTTCATTTTGAGGAATGATATGATAATATTGTGCACAGGACTTTAAAAAAAAAATAAAAAAATTAAATCCCACTTCATGTTCCTGCAGACACTCTTAGCCAATTGTACCTTCTACATTTATTTCTGTTTGTGCCAGCCTGTGATATTCCATAACCATGAGCAGGATAATGCAGACAATGAACGAACGTAGTAAATGTCATGCACAGAGCTGCACAAGCAGAGTGCCATGTCCAATACACTCTCTTGTTAATGAACGTGGAATTTCTTTGTCCCATAAGCCTCATATCCACCCGACCGCGTTTGTCCCACAGGATCCCAGTCCCAGCGCTGAAACCCTATACTCTTTAGTGAAGTGGGGAAAAAAAAAGCAAATGTTTTCTGTTGCTCTGATTGCTTCACAGGGATCATAAGAAAGACCTCTGTAAGTGGCAGCAGCAGCAGCGGCAGTGGCAGCAGCAGCAGTTCACAGGAACGATCTGCTAACGGGGTGACGACCTTTACTCCTGACCTTACCAGAATGGTATGCTGCACTTAAATAGTGCCTGTTACATGCCTGTTAACTTAAGCTCTTTGCAGTTTCACCAGCATTAGTCCTAATAGATTCTAGTATAATATACGAACATTTCATATAAAATTTGTGCCTTATGTTTTTAAAAACCTTTCATGTCCCCCCACTCTCTCTTCTTTCACAGTAAACATCCACAACCAAGCCTGTTGGCAGAACTAGATTAGACTACCTCATCCAGCACATGCCTGCTGTTCTCTTTCTCATCCTACTGAGGAAAGAAGACGTTACACAGACCGATAAAAGCCCTTCGCTGCTGGTGGACGAGCGTGTGTCAGCAGCACTTCCTGTTCTGTCAGTTCACAGTCACTGTCCCTGATGATGCTAGCAGTGTTCCAGCACTGGTAGACTGCAACCCAAGGAAAACATATTCTTAACTCCAGAGCGTAACACACACTGTGTACTTGAATACTAATATACGAGACCATTCTTAGACTTCAGTGTTGTGTACAGTCCTACAAATCAAACAGACAAACTGCAAAATGAACTTCCACTACTGCCATGCAAAACTGTGCTGCTGTGAGGATGCGGTTGTCGCTGCCATTTCTATGGTGAGCTCAGTGACACGAGAGTAACCTGCCTATTTCTGATAGCTCACCGGTGGCTCACTAATGACTCAGGCCTGGCCATGTCCTTTGCACTTTTCTAAAATAAACCGCCTGTAGATGCAGCTGTCAGACCTGCTGAACAGGCATGTGATACTTTTGGCTGTGTGGTGAGAGAGAGAGAGAGAGAGAGAGTGTGTGTGAGTGAGAGAGAGTGAGAGAGAGTGAGAGAATGAGAGAGAGAGAGTGTGAGTGAGAGAGAGAGAGAGAGAGTGTGTGTGAGTGAGAGAGAGTGAGAGAGAGTGAGAGAATGAGAGAGAGAGAGTGTGAGAGAGAGAGAGAGAGAGAGTGTGTGTGAGTGAGAGAGAGTGAGAGAGAGGTAGAGTGAGAGAGAGAGAGAGTGAGTGAGAGAGAGGTGAAGATAGAGTGAGAGAGAGAGTGAGGAGAGAGAGAGAGAGAGTGTGAGAGTGAGAGAGAGTGAAAGAATGAGTGAGAGAATGAGAGAGAGAGAGTGTGAGTGAGAGAGAGAGAGTGAAAGAATGAGTGAGAGAGAGAGTGAGAGAATGAGAGAGAGAGTGTGTGAGTGAGAGAGAGGTGTGTGTGTGTGAGTGAGAGAGTGAAAGAATGAGTGAGAGAATGAGTGAGAGAGAGTGAGTGAGAATGAGTGAGAGTGTGAGTGAGAGAGTGAGAAAATGAGTGAGAGAGTGAGTGAGAGAAAGTGAGAGGATGAGTGAGAGAGTGAGAGAGTGAGAGAATGAGTGAGAGAGAGTGAGAGAGTGAGTGAGAGTGAGAGAATGAGTGAGTGAGAATGAGTGAGAGAGTGAGAAAATGAGTGAGAGAGAGTGAGAGGATGAGTGAGAGAGTGAGAGTGTGAGAGAGTGAGAGAATGAGTGAGAGAGTGAGTGTGAGTGAGAGAGTGAGAGAGCGTAACAGAAAATCCACTGGACCGTGCATCTCTCCTGAATGTTTCCTGATATTGTGCTGTAGTAAATGTGACATTACTTAATAATCCTGATCAAAGAAAACCGATTTAAGGTGACATTAAACTGCTGCCTGATATACTGTATACTTTACGTCCATGTGTATTTGAGTTTCTAGGGTATATGTTCCGTTAGACATGTCTATTTTTTACCTTTCCCTTTTTTATGACATTATTAATGTGAATCGAACCTGGAGACACGGATCTGGTGGAGGTGCAGTTCACCTGAATCGTGCATTATAGTAAGTGAGGATATCTTTGAAAGATCTTCAAGCAGTGCAGTTCAGCTCTACTCTTTGCTTGTGTGTGTAGATGGAAATGACTTTTTTTGTGGACATACATTCACTGATTTATAACGATATACGGAGGCTACTAATCGGCCAAAATGCACACAGCACTTCAGCAGAGAGGCAGATCCGATTTACATTGCGAACCGAGCCGAGGGTAAATAACTTCTCTCTATGATGATGTTTTAGCTCCTTTTGCTTTGATGCACTTTGGTTTGAAGATTTTCTGTATTACTTGGGAAATCAAAGCCAGATCTTGCCTGGTTTAAAAAAAAAAAACAAAGTATTGTTTCATGAATAAATACTTTATAATCTATTTCTTACCTAAAGGTGTATACTTAAATGACTTTAAAGGGATAAAAAAAAGCTTATGTGAGGTTGTTTAAATTGAAACGAAATTATTTGTTTACCTTACGCTCCCTCTATTAATAAAAATATTATTAATAATTAATCACAAACTGTGAAATAACGTTGCCTATATATATATATATATAAAAGCAGTGAATTAAAAATACCTGATAAAAATGTATTGTTTTACAGAATGTGATGCCTGTTTGCAAAGCTGCTATACTGCCATGCATTGTCTTTACTTACCCCCCCCCCCCTCTTTTTTTATACCCAAGATGAATTTGAATATACTTTATGCTAAAAAAAGTTTATTTGTGCAAAAAAAACAACAAATAAAAATATAAACGAATAACATTTGAATGTGCATTTGCAGGATATGGCAAAGATCAGACATTTATTTATGTTGCAAAAATCAAAACCTTTACATCTTAAAATTATTTACCATTGAAACATTATCAACAGTTTTTTCCATTACTGTTGATGGCCAAAGGTCTATGCAGTGCTGAACCCATGTGTGCTGAACCCATCACTCTCTTTCCATGGAGCATAAGGTTGAACAGTGCCCTCTAGTGGCACGTTGATTCAATAATTCTCGTTCGCGTCATCACTGTTCTTCCAATCTGTGGATTTCTTGTAGAAATCTTCATGAATGAACAGAGAAGCATCTGGTAGTTGAGTCTTAAATGACTCCATACTGGACAGAGTCGTGCACTGGATCATTGCTGTCCTATTCTGCTCCAGGAACTTTACGCTGCACCCCAAACACTAGAATTTGTGTCTAGTTAATATTCTTTTTAGATAATATAATCAGTTCAGGAGTCTTCAAGCTTATCCAGGAAGCATGTTCTTGCTGGGTTAGAATGGAAAAAACCACATCGACCCTTTCTGGATAAGACTAAAGACCCATGGTGTAGTTTGTAGGCAAGGAATGGTACACACGTTAGTTTTTACATAAGTATACACATCTAGTTTAGGTTTCATTATAATAGAACACAGTTGACCAATACTTTGTGACATCTGAATATTAAGGCCAAGTGTACTGGAACATGTCTCCAGAAATAAGTAATGGGCAGCCTGATAACAGAATTATTTCATTCGCTATGTATCTTCAGAGAGCTACGAATAGACTAAAAACATGGTTTCCTTTCACTGGTGCAAAGCATAGTACAAAACATCTTTTGGCATCCAGTTCATCCAATCCAGCTAGTTTGCTCCTGTCTTTGAGTTTCGCATCCTGGCAGTCACCTTCGCTTCTTCATCTATCTCATCCATGATCCTTTCTTGAGACACAGAGAAGAATGTATACCCATCTGGTGAGACTTTAGTCAAGGCTTGTACACGTTTACAAAATTGCTAGCTGTGCTTCCGATGCAGTAGCTTTACAGAGAAAGGCTTTCATTGTAAAACTGCTGCATTTGTACAGTGGGTTCGGAACGTATTCAGACCCTTTCACTTTCTTTCATGCTTCTTTGATATAGTGGATGACATTTTTTGGCCATGTTTGCAAATTTATTTAAAAAATCAAAAACTGAAATATATCCGTTAGACCCTTGGCTACAGCGCTCTAAAATATACTCATGTACAGTTGCAATCAAAATGATTCAATCCCCATTGCAAATCAGGTCTATTGTCAAAACCTACAGACTTTCCACTGTTATCAATGAATAAATCAAACAAAAGCGATTGAAAGAGTTCAAACCAAAGAATATTACTGAACTGGAGGACATTGCTCATGAGGAATGGGCCAAGACTTCTCAGGAACGCTGCCAGAAACTCTGCATCTCGTTTACAGCTGGTCATATCAGCATAACAGTGCATGTCAGACAAAAGGCCAAGCCATAAAGTCCAAGAAACCGAGGCCAGGCTAAAAGGGCCTTGGTCAGGGAGGTGACCAAGTACCCAATGGCCACTTTACCAAAGCTTCAGAAGTCCTCCACAGAGATGGGAGAAACTGCTGGAAGGAGAACCATCTCAGAAATAATCCATCAGTCAGGCCTTTATAGCAGAGTGGCTAGATGGAAGGCAATACTTAGTGAAAAATAGAAAACCATGACAGGCACGCCAAGGACTAGGAGAGCTCATCTGGTTTGCTGAGGCAAAAATACATCTGGCAAAACCAGGTAGAGCTCATCAACTGGTTAATACCATCCTTATGGTGAAGCATGATGGTGGCAGCATCATGCTATTGGGGTGCTTCTCAGTTGAGGAACAGGGAGACTGGTCATAACTGAAGGAAGGCTGAATGTCATCATGTCGAATACAGAGAGGTCCTTGAAGTAAACTTGCTTCAGAGTGCAAATGATGTCAGACTAGGGTGAAGGTATAGTTTTCAGCATGACAATGACCGGAGTAGCTTGAGGAAAAAATAAAATAAAATTATGTTCTTGAGTGGCCCAGGCAAAGCCCAGACTTTACCCCATGGAACATCTGTGGAGAGACATGAAGACAGCAATTCCCCGTCCAATCTGATTGAACTTAAGAGGATCTGCTAGGAAGAATGTGAGAAACCACCCAAATCCAGGTTTGTAGAGGCTTACACAAGCAGACTCGAATAACTGCAGCTTGGCTAAATGAGATTTCACGTTTTGATTTTTCATAAATTTGCAAGCATTCCTGAAAACCTTGTTTGCGAGTTGAAATGATAGTTTATTGTGTTTACAGTGTACTGAGGGCCAAAATAAGAGGTCAATGTAATCCATTTCAAATGAAAGTGATACAATAAGCTGCAAAAACCCATAAGGGGTCTGAATACTTACCAAACACACGTACACGTGTAATAATTATTATATTTACTTCAACTATTTCTAATATATTGATCATTGGATTACTGGTAATTATGGTGCTTCCTAAGTCAGAACATTTCAATCATAAATTGTCTCGTAGTTCTGCTAGCTTAGACTTTTTCCCCTATTGCGCATTTCAGAAAACAACCTTTACATTGACTTTTGATGCCAAAACTAAGAAAGAATGCTGGAGAAGGTCTGGGAAACGTTTGTAAACGTTCTCGTTTTCATGGCTCCAGACACCTCATGTGTAACGGAACACAGATTAAATGACACTGTACCGTTGCTACCCCGTGTAGAGGCTATAACAAACGGGCTACCCGGGCAATTTCTTATCATCATTTTCAGCACGATATGAATGAGTCTTCCCGCGATAATAACGACGCCGCCGCCTAGTCAATGACGTACTCCTGAGAGAGACGGTCTGCGACCCGTTTGCCGCTCACGTGCAGAGCGAAAACGAGTACGGCAGAAGGCAGACGTCAAGCTGACGAGGAGTTCATCGCTAAACCAGGAGCGACTGTACCTCTATCTGGAACTAGTTCGGTTACAGAAAATCTGTTTTATTTTAAGATCAGTGTTGGTGTTTCTGAGGTTCTCGAGATCACAGCGATCACTTGTAATCATAAACAGTGGTGCACGGTACTATATTTATATCGCCACTGATTTCCTTATCGCAATGAATACCAGAAAAGATCGTGATACAGTTTTAAGTCCGTATCGCCCGTCCCTAACCCGTCCTGTCTTTAAGAGATCGTCAAGAAACTCGATATAAGGTTTCAAAAAGGGAACAAAATGACTTAAAGTGGATTGTTTAGACCGAAGAAACGAGTCGTAATCTATTGTTTTTTAAGTCTAAAAAGAAAAAAATATTCTATTATATTCATTTTTTTTTGTCTCCATGGAACACCTTCTGATATGCAAATGAAACTGTGACGTCATCTTCAACGTGGATGCGTCAGCTACGTCTCCTTGAAAAGAATTAGCAACACTGCTTGTGTATATGTGTATATATATATATATATATATATATATGTTGTTCACCAAAACAGACATAACTCGTTATTTAGTGACTTTTTAATCTCCTATTTAATCTAAATAATAGGGAGTGCGCAGACTAGCCTCAATAACCTTGTGTAAAGGAAGTTAAGGATACAGATCCCCATCACCAGGGCTCCAATGGCGAGTCCGGTCAGGACGTTTCGGGTGCGGAGTTTTTGGCTCCTCTTCTTCCAGTTAGCGAGCTCCGCTTGCCGGATGAATCGCAGCTGTTCCCGTGTCAGATCGTCCTTGGTAGGGTCTATCCTCCTGGCAAACTCGCCCTCAGGTTTACCTTTACCTTCCTGGTCGGCCATGCTTTTGCGAGCGGGCGCGTGCGTGTTGGTGTGTATTTAAACAGTCAAAGATGCGTCACATGTGCGCAACGGGGCTGCGCTTTAAAAACGCACACTGAACGCGTTAGTATGTCAAAATACTTGCTCGGGTTAGTTTAATATAATTAACATACGTGCAGTATTATTATATAATTTTGTCACGCGAGCGACAAGCTTATGTTTTAAATGTTGTTATTTATTATTATTATTTGATTTATTTAGTCATGCGCATATGCGTTACTTCCGGTCAGAAATCCGGAAGATCCGGTTGTAACGGTGAAAGAAGAAGAGGAGTAAAAGGTCGCCCTCTAGTGTGTTGTTGAGGTAGTGTTACTTACGCCGCACTACAGTTGGGAGGAAAATATCGTTGCTATAGTTATGAACAACCTGAAACTTAAGCCCACACTGGCCAAAAGACTGTCAACATCTTCACTGGACCATCAGAGAAACATACGATTCGGTGAAGCTTCTTCTGAGCTTTTATCAGACTTCCTGAGCACCCTTAGCAACCAAAACAAGTCGAATTTGGAGAACGTGTCAAGTGGGTGTGGGAGTTTTAAAGGCAGTAGAGTAGTTGGTGGGTTCAGTTTGGACTTCACTTGCTGTATTTTAGGACATGTTGAGGATTTTTAAGTCCAAGTATTTCCTTTCAGAGAACGACACGTGCGGTGACCTTTCCTGTACACACGTTTTCCCTGAGCTGTAGTGTTACACTGCTTTTAATCACTGCCCAAATCTACATGTCTCTACCGTTATCATATATACATATATTTATAAAATTTTTCCGCACTTACAGAACATGCATTCCTTATTTGTGAGGAGTTTAGACTTGACCCTTCAGTGGCTTATCATGCCGTTGAAATACTCGAGAGGCAAGTCACAATACAGATTACATACAGCTGTATATTACTTCTCAGTCATCCAAGTAAATAAATTTTAAAAAATCCTTAACGCTCTTGATTTTCTGACTTCAGATTCATGCTGAAGCACATTGAGAATATATCGTCTCAGCAGAAGAGTGAGGTGTGTGACGGTAGTGTGTGTGCAGCCAGAGGAACCTATGAAGAGCTGGTCTTTCAGAGTCTGAGAGACAAATTCCGTCTCTTCGTTATTTCAAGCGTGCAAATCGCCAGCAAAGTAACCCTGCATACCAACGTAAGTAGAGGTCGACCGATTCATCGGTTCTGCCGATCAGTCGACACGGATAACCGGGTGCTGGAACTATCGGTTATCTGCAAAAATCCACACCGATAGTGTGCCGGTTGTGTGAGCGGCTGAGAAGTGTCCACTATCATTATACAGTATGAGAGCGGCCTCTAGAGGCGAAATAAAAACTGTCACTGATCAATTTTGTTGTGTTGTTTGAAGTGGTTTTTTGATTAATTTTCAATATCTCTATTTTTTACTTGTTATTTGTAGTGTTACTTTTTTGGTTCAGTTTGGATGCATGTCTTTTATATTTATTAATCATATTTTTTAGTTTATAAAATTATAGTAACTGTTCATGGTACAGTCAGTACTGTCTATTTTAGTAATAAAGTTCAGCAATATTTTATTTTGGGCGGTATGTTTTCATTCAGTATCCGTTTTAAAATCAATCGTTTTATTCATCGGTTTTCGGCAGTTACCGCCTGACTTGGTTACCTTTAAAATCCACTATCGGTCGACCTCTAAATGTAAGCGTATAAAGATAAGTTGGAAGTGATCAGTTATACTGTTAGTATGGTATAATGAGATTCTATGTTGAATACAGGTGATTGACAACAGTTCTGCATTGAGATACCTTCAGTTGGTTGGTACTGACTGCCCCAAACAGAAAATATTAGACTCGGAGCTTCTCATCTTGAAAACTTTGGACTTCAAAGTGAACATTCCAAATCCTCTGTCGTATGCGGAGACGCTCCTAGAAGTTCTTGGTAAAGTTACATTTCTTGGTAAAACTATCTAGTAAGCTGTACATACTTTTAAGTGAGGTCAGATCAGCTTGTCATACTTCTGCTATGGTATATCAAATGGCCGTGTGTGTTTCCTATAGGCCACAATGACCCGACAACACCTGTTGAACACCTGCATCACCTGTGCAGGTATGTTCTTCAATTTGTTTACCTGCAGAGGGAGTCGATCTACAGCTCATTACTCATGGCTGTAACTGGATGTCTCAGCCCCTCTCCAGATCAACGGTAACGACAGTGTGTGTGTGTGTGTGTGTGTGTTGAAGATTCTGTGATAGATGCAGTCAAGCCACTGAAAAAAAGTGAAATACACTACACAAAATCTACTGCTTTGTTGTTGTTGTTGTTTTTTACATTTATGACATGCAGGAAACGTTACACACTGATAAGCAAAACATTCATTGCATTGCTCTGATATCACTCGATTGTTTTTCAGTGAAAAACAATCTGCAGTGCCTTGCTTTTTTTGTTTGCTTTAAAAGAAGAAGAAGAAGAAGAGGAAGAAGAGTTCAATGCTCTCCTCATGTCAGAAGTATATGCAGATCCCAGTTACATTTCACTATCATCAGCATGTTGCAGTCGTGCCACACTGAAACACAGTCACCCTCCAATCACATCCCTAAGTCATCTTCAGGGGTGTGTTTATAATCCAAGAAGGAAAGATAGGCCTGAAAAGGGGTCTTTTTCTAGGATATAAAGGAGAGCCCTTTATAGTTTCTTATCGCATCATTATTTCTGCATTCCTAATGCATCGATTGTTGAACTCTTAATCATCATGCGTTTCAGAATTGCTACTAAGACATGATGAAAGTGTAATTAAAATTACTAGGAGTTATTTTGTGTTACAAATGCACTGCAAAGTAAACATACACCCTTGTAGCTATTGTTTTTCTGTCCGTTCACATGCTTAGAATATTTTGGAGCACGGTCTTATCAAGGTGCCACTGACTGGCACACACTGAATGCTCTTCCTTCTCATTGGTTGTTTTTCTTTGTGTGTAACAGGGCCAAGTTTGTGCCTGTGACTGAAGACTGCATGTTGTTAGGCGTTGGAGTGATTGCTGTGGCTGCTTTCATCTACCAAACATCTGCTTGGGAGAAGGTAAGTCCGTATGTCAATAGGCCAACTGGAACTGGAGCTACAAGTTCTTAGACCCTTAGACCTACCCACTACATGAACAATAATGGTATTCCTCTTACCAGTTCTTATATAAAGTAAAGAATGCAGAGTCAGCGTTTTTGCGTCATTTTGCATCTGTTCACCACAACAATGGATTTGAAATGCATCAATTAAGATGTGATTGAAGTGTGGACTTTCAGGTGTAACTCAAGGGGTTTAGAAATATATTGCATTAATCGTATAGATTTATAGTCATTTATTCCATAGTACCTCTATTTCCACAGACTCAAAAGTAATTGGACAAGCTAATATAATTATAAGTATAAGGATTATTTTTAATACTTGGATGCAAATCCTTTGGTCAATGACTGCCTGAAGTCTGGAACCCATGGACATTACCGAATGCTGAGTTTCCTTCTTTGAGATGCTTTGCCAGGCCTTTACTGCAGCTGCCTTCCATTGCTGCGTGATCGTGGATCTTTCTGCCTTCAGTTTTGTCTTCAGTGAGTGAAAAGCATGCTTAATTGAGTTGAGGTCAGGTGACTGCTTTGGGTAATTTTCCTTCTGTACTGTGAAGCGTTGTCCATTGAGTTTTGGAGCATTTGACTGAATTTATTCAGCATTTGGCTGAAGTATAATTTAAGGTATAGCGCTATACACTTCAGTATTCATCTTTTTACTTATGTCGGCAGTCACATCATCAATAAACTCCACTTTAGTTGTCTTCCGTGGTCTTCCAGGCCTTTTGGTGTTGCTGAGCTCGCCAGTGCATTCCTTCTTTTAAAGAATGTACCAATTTTTTTTGATTCACTCCTAAAATTTCTGCTATCTCTCTAATAGGTCTGTTTTGGTTTTTCAGCCTAATGATTCACCTGCATCAACATGTCTTTGGACCGCATATTGAGAGTTCCCATGATCAGCTACCAAATGCAAATTCACTGCTTGAAATCAACACCAGACCTTTTATCCCCTTAATTTGTCATGTCAACAACGGCGAAACAATCCACACCTGGCCATGAAACTGCTTATTAGTCATTTGTCCAATTACTTTTGTGCATGTGAAAATAGAGAGACTATGTAAAAAAAATGGCTGTAATTCCTAAACCATTACTGCAGTATTTTTTTGTTAAACCCATTGAATTAAAGCTGAAAGTCTACACTTCATCACTTCTTGATTACTTCATTTCAAATCCATTGAGGTGGTGTACAGAGGCAAAGCTATGACCATTGTGTCACTGTCAAATACTTATGGACCTGACTGACCATAGGTACACAGATTTTTAATACTTGATGTTTACAACTGATTACAACTTCTCTCATTACAACAGTAACATGCAGTATTACATTAAGCTACAATATTTTGTTTAGTATCAGGATTCTGTATGGACTGTAGAGTAAATTTATAATCCATAATGTGCATGTGCATTTATACTCTAGGTAGTGGAAGAGCTCACTCTGATCACTGGTATCTCAGCAAAGAGCATCGTGGACTTTACTCATGTGACCGTCATGCACATCACCAAGAACAAAGGAAAATAACCCTAAGGAAGCATTTGATCAGAAAACTTTGAATAGAAGTGTTTGGCCTGTAGTGTTTGACCTGTAGTGTTTAGCCTGTAGTGTTTGACCTGTAGTGTTTGACCAGTAGTGTTTGACCTGTAGTGTTTGGCCTGTAGTGTTTGGCCAGTAGTGTTTGCCTGTAGTGTTTGACCTGTAGTGTTTGACCAGTAGTGTTTGACCAGTAGTGTTTAGCCTGTAGTGTTTGGCCAGTAGTGTTTGCCTGTAGTGTTTGACCTGTAGTGTTTGACCAGTAGTGTTTGACCAGTAGTGTTTAGCCTGTAGTGTTTGGCCAGTAGTGTTTGGCCTGTAGTGTTTGGCCAGTAGTGTTTGCCTGTAGTGTTTGACCTGTAGTGTTTGACCAGTAGTGTTTGACCAGTAGTGTTTAGCCTGTAGTGTTTGGCCAGTAGTGTTTGCCTGTAGTGTTTGACCAGTAGTGTCTGACCTGTAGTGTCTGACCTGTAGTGTTTGACCAGTAGTGTTTGACCTGTAGTGTCTGACCTGTAGTGTCTGACCTGTAGTGTTTGACCAGTAGTGTTTGACCTGTAGTGTCTGACCTGTAGTGTTTGGCCAGTAGTGTCTGACCTGTAGTGTCTGACCTGTAGTGTTTGACCAGTAGTGTCTGACCTGTAGTGTCTGACCTGTAGTGTCTGACCTGTAGTGTTTGACCAGTAGTGTTTGACCTGTAGTGTCTGACCTGTAGTGTTTGGCCAGTAGTGTCTGACCTGTAGTGTCTGACCTGTAGTGTTTGGCCAGTAGTGTCTGACCTGTAGTGTCTGACCTGTAGTGTTTGACCAGTAGTGTCTGACCTGTAGTGTCTGACCTGTAGTGTTTGACCAGTAGTGTTTGACCTGTAGTGTCTGACCTGTAGTGTTTGACCAGTAGTGTTTGACCTGTAGTGTCTGACCTGTAGTGTTTGACCAGTAGTGTTTAGCCTGTAGTGTTTGACCAGTAGTGTTTAGCCTGTAGTGTTTGGCCAGTAGTGTTTGACCTGTAGTGTTTGACCAGTAGTGTTTAGCCTGTAGTGTTTGGCCAGTAGTGTTTGACCTGTAGTGTTTGGCCAGTAGTGTTTGACCTGTAGTGTTTGGCCAGTAGTGTTTGACCAGTAGTGTTTGACCAGTAGTGTTTGGCCAGTAGTGTTTGAAGGATACTATTTACTACAGAAATAACTGTGCTACTTTCGAAATGAAAAAAGTAACTATCTCAATGACCCAGCATTGTGTAAAAAGTATCTGAAACATAGTTAGAACTTGTGGTAATGGGCAGAAAGTTTAAATATTGATAGATAAAATTCGAGCTCCCATCTGATATTATTTGGTGATTTATGATATTACACTGCATTGTTACAATTTTCAATTACATACTGAATAAATTGTTTAAGTAGATTTTTAGATCCCTGATTTGAAATCAGTGGACAGTACTGTTGTCATGGTAACTCCTAACTGGGCTCATTTCCACACCCGAGCTCGCTGAGCTTGAAGTCCAGCCAGAGTGCCAGAGGGGTCAGTGTCCATGTTTTATTTTTGTTTTGTTTTGTTTTGTTATTTAAACCAGTGATTTAATTTAGCAGTAGCATGATGCATTAGTCTGCCCTCAGAATTGAAAGTGTTTAATGACCCAATGACACAATGAATCAAAAATTGTAGATTGTGTTAAACTGGTCTGTGACAGTGATACTCCGTTACAATAAAGTGAGCCAAATCTATAGTCACAATCATTTTACTACGCTCCGCACTGACACTTAAGCACCTGCACAAAGAACAGACATATATACAGTGAGGGAAAGAAGTATTTGATCCCCTGCTGATTTTGTACATTTGCCCACTAATAAAGAAATGATCAGTCTATAATTTTAATGGTAGATTTATTTGAACAGTGAGAGACAGAATAACAGCAAAAAAATCCAGAAAAACACATGTCAAAAATGTTATAAATTGATTTGCATTTTAATGAGGGGAAATAAGTATTTCACCCCTCTGCAAAACACGACTTAGTACTTGGTACAAAACCCTTGTTGGCGATCACAGAGGTCAGACGTTTCTTGTAGTTGGCCACCAGGTTTGCACACATCTCAGGAGGGATTTTGTCCCACTCCTCTTTGCAGATCTTCTCCAAGTCATTAAGGTTTCGAGGCTGACGTTTGGCAACTCGAACCTTCAGCTCCCTCCACAGATTTTCTATGGGATTAAGGTCTGGAGACTGGCTAGGCCACTCCAGGACCTTAATGTGCTTCTTCTTGAGCCACTCCTTGGCCGTGTGTTTTGGGTCATTGTCATGCTGGAATACCCATCCACGACCCATTTTCAAAGCCCTGGCTGAGGGAAGGAGGTTCTCACCCAAGATTTGATGGTACATGGCCCCGTCCATCGTCCCTTTGATGCGGTGAAGTTGTCCTGTCCCCTTAGCAGAAAAACACCCCCAAAGCATAATGTTTCCACCTCCATGTTTGACGGGGGGGATGGTGTTCTTGGGGTCATTCCTCCTCCTCCAAACACGGCGAGTTGAGTTGTTGCCAAAGAGCTCCATTTTGGTCTGTATATGTGCTTTCTTGAGCAGGTGGACCTTGCGGGCGCTGCAGGATTTCAGTCCTTCACGGCGTAGTGTGTTACTAATTGTTTTCTTGGTGACTATGGTCCCAGCTGCCTTGAGATCATTGACAAGATCCTCCCTTGTAGTTCTGGGCTGATTCCTCACTGTTCTCATGATCTTGCATGGAGCCCCAGGCCGAGGGAGATTGCCAGTTCTTTTGTGTTTCTTCCATTTGTGAATAATCGCACCAACTGTTGTCACCTTCTCACCAAGCTGCTTGGCGATGGTCTTGTAGCCCATTCCAGACTTGTGTAGGTCTACAATCTTGTCCCTGACATCCTTGGAGAGCTCTTTGGTCTTGGCCATGGTGGAGAGTTTGGAATCTGATTGATTGATTGCTTCTGTGGACAGGTGTCTTTTATACAGGTAACAAACTGAGATTAGGAGTTCTCCCTTTAAGAGTGTGCTCCTAATCTCAGCTCGTTACCTGTATAAAAGACACCTGGGAGCCAGAAATCTTTCTGATTGAGAGGGGGTCAAATACTTATTTCCCTCATTAAAATGTAAATCAATTTAGAACATTTTTGACATGTGTTTTTGTCTCTCACTGTTCAAATAAATCTACCATTAAAATTATAGACTGATCATTTCTTTGTCAGTGGGCAAACGTACAAAATCAGCAGGGGGTCAAATACTTCTTTCACTCACTGTAACCCACACAATTGCATTTTTAAACAGTGGTGCAGCAGTCCCACAGACCAAAAAAGCATATATAGACCAAAAAAGCAAGTCCTGGGCTGAACAGTGCGGTCCAGCTGTAGACCAGTCCTGTTTCTGGGCAGAAGTCCCTGCTTGGTCTCAAGTATGGATGAATCCGGGAAAGCTGAAGTTTGAACACGGAAGAATAAAGAAACCGTGGAAATGATTCAATGATTCTAGCCAACATTACCTGCTAAATTAATGTTAGCTAAGTTAGCTGAGTTGGTTGACTAACTAGTTGGCTAACTACTGTTAACCAACACACAAATTTCCAGTTAATAGTTATGTAAATGATTATGATATTACGTCAGACCTTTTAGAAATTATGTTTAATTTACCTAATCAATAAGCTTTTTTTAAAAATGTTTTTAAAAATATGCTAAAAAACTTCTCTATTCAAACGTTAGCTTTCCTTTATTCGCTCACACTTTCATGCAACTACAGGTGTCTGCCCATTTCAACTCTTATGATCTGACACGTATGCATGCCTCAGTGGCGGCTGGTGGTTTTTAAAATAGGGGAAGCACAGATGTCGGTTATTGAAGTATATATAGTATCTGTGTGTGTTTTCTTTTTAGTCTTTTTAATCATTTCATACAGGAGATTTGAGACAAAAGATTTTTTTTCATCAAAAGATTATATATATAAAAAAAAACTAGCTATGCTAGTGTAAAAGTGCCCTGCTAGCTCAGACGGTAGAGCATGAGATTTTTAATCTGGCTGGGCATCACTCTGGGCACCAGGAGTGAACTCCGGGTGCTGATTACAAGCCCGGATAATGGAAGGTTGCACAAGGAAGGGCACCTGGTTTAAAAGCTGTGCCAATCAAAAAAATATGTGGATTAAAGCCCAGATTTGCATAATGTAGAGCGATGATCCACTGTGGCGACCCCTAATGGGAGCAGAAAGAAAAAGAAGACGACTAGTTGTGTAAAACTGTTCTGTACTACTCCACTGACTGACTCCTGCAGCCCTGCAAGCCTGACTGGTGCTGATATGTTTAAGTTTGAGATGTCAGTCGTTACCATTTGAGTGAAAGTCAGTTAGTTACGAGGTTCAGCCCCTTTGAGAGCTCTCCCAATCATCATATGGAGAATCCACGCACCCAGGCAGGAAAAGCGAAGCGCACACTGTCCAATAAACCTTGAGATATTTTTTTCTATGCTAAACTTACCCTCCCATTTCCTTACTGACTCCCGGTGAAGCTGTGTGTCTGGGCAGGACCCAAAACTAGGTATTAAAAGCCAGTTGTCCAATGAGCTTTAATCTTTGCTCCCATTAAAACACAGTGTACTGAATCTGAAAAACAAAACAAAACAAAAACACCCCACTGTGGATGAATGGAGTTCTCTCAGCAGGGCATTTACGGACTATAAACAAGATTTTCACCCAGGCTACGATGTCCACTGAAAACAGTTTGTGATAAATGAATGAACAGCTTGATATTGAAGTGAGGTGTTTGATCATTTGATTCGCTAACATATTGAAATTCACCAAGACTGATGAATAATACAGACACATTTCTACATTTTATATGTGAAACATTTCATTGCTGCATTCGAATGACATTTTAACGGGGAGGTTGAGCTTCCTATATAGTCTTAATGCAGTCGCCTGTGGTATGCATATGCCAGGCAGTGAAACTATACTAGCTGGCAAACTGTTTTATTATATGAAAAAGCATTAAGCAGAAATTAAAAATGATCTGAATTAGTATATAATCGTAAAGCCTAAAACACTAACTCGAGCAACGATACCTTTCCAACACTATGCAGGATCAGCTATAGCACTTTATTAAAGTTGTACTTCATGTATAGCTCGTGGTTTGGTAAGTATTAATCATTTAGAAGTTGCTTTTTAGGGATTTGGAAAAATACAGTATTTAGATTAAATGTCTTATAAACTTTAAGATGTAGCCTACACCTACCCACAATGTGTCTTGGTTACCATGGAGACACTGCCTCAGAGTATCGCGTATTCACCCCGTGTCGGTGTGGGTTTCCTGGTACTCTGGTTTTCTTCTGTCTCCCAAAATGTGTGTATGCTTGGTGCCCTGCCTTGATGCAGTGTCTTTGGCTGCAGACATTTTAGTGGTACTGTATACATGGTACAAGGTTGCTAGGTGCAAGAGAAGATTCAGATGGATAAAAAAAAACTGTGCTGAATTAATGCCTAGAGTGTTAATATCTTACATCTCGACTAAATGAAACACCAAACTTCTTATACGTGGTAGGCCACAACGAAGTCTGCGTCATATAGAGTGAGCTCAGTTTGTCTGTGCATGGGTGCTATAACGTTGGAATCCCACAAGCATGGGGCAGGAAAAAATACAAATGCTCCATCACGTCCATGCGGTTACCATGGCAACCGGGGCCTTTGCCGAGTCACGGGGGAATTCTGTTTTTTTGCACAGCTCACTTGCCAAATGAGCAAGTCAGCTCTTCAGGGGTCTGCCTCTTGCCTCTCCCCGGCAACTGGTTGCTAGGTTGCCACAGTTGCCATGTTAATGCGACATGGAGGGTTTGTGGGTATTCAGGCTCTTGAAACATTTTATCACGCTCTGGACACCAGTCTCTGCCCACAACGTCTCCTCATTAATCGCACATGTTTTACAGAGAACGATAACCATTGACTATCTGTGCCATGTTAGTTCTTCTGAATGTGCCACCTTTTTATAGCAAGTATATACCCGATTAAAAATGGAATTGACGTTATATCCACCCACTGAGAGACAACAGCATGTGAAGATATTGCAGTTTTTTTCCATGGCAATAAGAGAAAGAAGACAGCTGTTCTGGGAGTAGCTCAAAAACAGTGAATACCATAAATTGTCATATTGACATTCATTTCCTTCCACAGATGAAGACATAAAATAACAGTGTGGTGTAATGACATTTGCAGCAGGGCCAAGTGGCAGCGATGTTTGTCACCTGCCAAACCGTGAATGTGGAGAACTAGTAGAATATCCTGAGAGACTGCCAGCTAATTGTAAGCCACAATTCACAGCGTATATACTCGATAATATATAACATAATATTATCTATAGGACAGAGTGATGGATGGCTTGGATCAAAAGGCCACTGCACCTGGAAAACCAGGGGCCTCATTTATCGACATTGTGTTAAAACGTTCTGAATTGTTTCTTGCGCATAAGATTTTGAGTTCTCATATGCACAGTTAAATTGTGGTTTATCCAAAGTGCTTACAAAGTTCATACACCCAAGTATAAGCAGTGAAACTTACTAAATACCAGTTGTTGTCCATAGCTGCTGTGCATGTGTATGTCACTGCTTATTTAAATACATACATGTCCACAATTAACCATGTATATGGTATGTAGGCATTGCTTCAATAGATGCCTTAGAAAGCAATTGATATCGTAGCTACAGTATGTGCAAACAAATTAAACAAATTAAAATTTGGGGCACAAGACGGGGGACACTCTGGACAGGGTGCCAACCCATCGCAGAGCACAATTCACACACTACGGACAATTTGGAAATACCAATCAGCCTACAACACATGTCTTTGAACTGGGGAAGGAAACCGGAGCACCCGGAGAAAACCCCCAAAACACGGGGAGATCATACAACCTGGATAAAGGTTGCGCCAAGAGAAACTATGGCATCCAGCACTGTGTGAATAATGCTACTCCATGGTGGTTGGGAAATGCCCTCAATATCACTGGTTTCTCTCGGTAATCAGCCTGCAGCTAAAATCATAGGGTTAAAAGAGCTTGAACATGGACATTTCTGTATACTTTCTGATCCCAATACCCTAAGAGACCACTATGTGCAAGTCCTCAATTTTCTTCAGGCTGTATCTGATTGTAGTCACACTGACATTTATTTGACTCTATTTTTATTTATTTATTTTACAAAGAAACAAGAAAGTATACAATCAGTACTCAAATGTGACAGAACTAAAGGTCCAAGTGCAAGATGGGAGAGACAAAAGGAGCAATTGAACACAATAACATAATTATAGGTTATAGTTATAAATGCTAGTACCAAGACATGTTACACTTATTATTCATCCATCCATCCATCTTCAACCGCTTTTTCAGGGTCACGGGGAACCTGGAGCCTATCCCAGGGAGCATCGGGCACAAGGCGGGGTACACCCTGGACAGGGTGCCAGTGTTAAAGTAATCTACTTAATAAAATATGTTAACACAATACCAGCACCACAATACCCGTACACTCTTTAATATAATTTATTCAAAGAATTCGGCTGTGCTTCCTGAGATTGTGATTTCATTAGATGCTGAAAAAGCATTCGACAGGGTCAAATGGGAGTATTTGTTTGCAGTCCTGAGGAAGTTTGGATTTGGGGATAAGTTTATTTCTTGGATTAGCCTCCTTTACTCAACCCCTTATACTAGAGTTCAGACTAATGATACTTATTCGGATTATTTTGCGCTCGGACGAGGGTGTCTCCAAGGTTGTCCTTTATCCCCACTGCTTTTTGCTGTTGCCATCGAGCCGCTTTCTATTGCACTAAAATCTTCCTCCTTGTTTAAAGGAATAATTCGATATGGTGTAGAATACAAATTGTCGCTATATGCTGATGTTTTGCTATTGTATGTAATCAATCCTATCGCCTCTATGCCTTCTGTCTTGGAAATTCTGGAGTCTTTTGGTGTTGTCTCTGGTTATAAACTAAATTTAGATAAAAGCGACTGTTTCCCTGTCAATACTCCAGCTTTGTCTCTCCAACAGTCAGATCTACCGTTTCGATTTAGTTAGTCAGGTTTTAAATACCTAGGTATCAATGTGACACGTTCTCTATCTAATCTTTTATCAGCTAACTTCACTCCCCTTATCTCAAAGGTTAAATCTAACATTCTGAGTTGGGGTAACTTACCCCTTTCCCTAATTGGCAAGATCAATGCCGTCAAAATGAATATATTACCGAAGTTTCTTTTCTTGTTCCAACAAGTGCCTCTTTCTCTCCCAAAATCATTCTTTGATTCATTGGATAAGATAATTAGTACATTTATTTGGGGAGGGAAGCCACCAAGGGTTAGTAAATCTTTATTGCAGAAATGTAAACTTAGTGGAGGACTTGCATTACCCAATTTTCAATTCTATTACTGGGCTGCGCACATCCATAAACTTTGTTACTGGGTTCAATCTCCTGGATCTTCTTGGTCTAAATTGTAATTATCTTCTTGTAGTAAATCCTCTTTACCTGCTCTACTTTACACCTCTTTACCTACAAAACTTTCCCAATATACTGATAACCCTGTTGTCCTCAGCACACTTAGGACTTGGTATCAATTTAGACAACATTTTAAATTTGTAGATGCATCCTCTTTGTGTCCTTTATTCAACAACCATCTATTTCCCCCATCGTGTTTGGACTCCTCATTTTCAGTGTGGTATGACAAGGGTATTAAACAAGTTAGTAATTTGTATTCTGATGGTGTGTTTGATAGCTTTGCCAATTTAGCATCCACTTACGATCTCCCTTTGACACATTTCTTTCGGTACTTTCAAATACGGAATTTCGTTTCTAGATGTTTTCCTGATTTCCCTTCTGCTCCTTCAGAACAGGCTTGGGAAGACCTGTTTTCAAATAACCCGCATCAGAGAGGAATGATTTCTAAGATTTGTGATTTTATTTTGACGCAAGGTAGTGGGTCGAGTAATAAAATTAGGAATGCGTGGGGAACGGAATTAGGAGTACAAGTAAGTGAGGAGTGTTGGGAACAAGCTATAGGGAGGGTTCAGACTACCACTTCTTGTGCTCGTCTTGGACTTATACAGTTCAAAGTTTTAAATAGAGTCCATCTGTCCAAGTCGAGATTGTCTGTGATGTATCCGGATGTTGAGGACAAGTGTGATAAATGCCATGGCTCTCCCTGTCATCTTGGCCATATGTTTTTCTTCCGCCCTGAACTCCATGGTTTTTGGTCTGGCTTTTTTACCATCATGTCCACTATTCTCAGGGTAGATTTAAAGCCTTGTCCATTGATTGCGATATTTGGGATTCCTGAAGCTTCAATTCCTTTGAGCTCAATACAAAAGAATGTTATTGCTTTCACATCCCTTATAGCAAGACGTTCCCTACTGTTACATTGGAAGTCTGCTAAATACCCATCTATCTCCCAGTGGATAAAGGACGTGATGTTTTTTCTGAAACTCGAGAAAATACGATATACGATGAATGGTTGTACAGATAAGTTTGTTCATAAATGGCATCCCTTTATTGCCTACTTTATGGAGTTACAGACACTACCCACTTAAAGGTTGGTGCCTGTTGTTGAATTTTATAATATCTCTATAACCAGCGACAGTTAATGGGTAGCCATGATGAGCCGGAGGGGTGGGTTGTGGGTTCAATTTTGTTTTTCTTTGTATAAAAAGAAAAAAATCTGTGAATATTTACTGCTGTTGCTAATTTTGTATTTTTGGGAAATGGTGGGGAGGACAGAACAGAAAAGGCGATTTAGATAGGCTTAGCAGTTCAACAGAAATGTATAGCAGAAATGATTAGCAGAACTGGTTTAGCAAAAATTGTTCAGTAGAAATGTAGAAATGTTCTGTAGAAATGTTCAATAAAAATGAAACATAAAAAAACCCCCACAATACCAGCACCTTTAAAGCTCAAACTGCTACATATTAAATCTCTTACATCACTGTTACATTACTGATTTAATGTACTGTGTATAACAGAGAATTGAATTAGACCAAATGAGTGCATAACTATAAATAAGTACCCCCCCCCCCATACAGCTATATACCTCACCCTTGTCTAAGTGGCTGAGGAGGAGGTGTTGCAGCTATTTATAATGATGCTGCAGGCATTACCCAGAAATCTTCATATGAACATATCTAATTTGAAATACCTTTTATTAGCTTCATGAACATAGTCAGAAAAAGAAGTTTAAGCAGTTTTCTTTCTAAATTTATATATGACTTCTGAGATTTCTTCTCAAATCTAGTGTTTGAAGTGGAAAAAGCAATACTTGCAAAATTGAATATTTTGGAGGCTTTAAACAATTCATTCAAGTAATCCACAAGATCCTCCGAGAACAGTTTTTGTGTCTTTTAATAGGCTCAGAGGGTGTTACTCAAAATATAACTGGGCTCACTCACTCTGGTGGATACACCCTCCATTTATCACTAACATTTGCTGTCAGTATTGAAAACATAGTCACACTACCCCCATTCTGAAATGATCTCAGACCACAGCCTCATCACATTTGAACTGTGGCTTAATCATGATATATTGTGTGCACTTCATCTTGCTACTGCATTAAATATACAACCACTCCGGTTACTGTATCCAGCTTTATTAAAGAATCTCACCGACTTTGACAGTTTCGCCCTCTGACTCCACAGAACTCCATGTGCACGGGGATATTTATGGTCAACTTTTTGTTCTAGTCTACACTTGATCATGTGTTTGAAAATAAAACGAGTGTGAGAAAAATGCTAGCACCTTGGTATAATTATTATATTCTAACTTATTCTAAATGATTATATTATAACTATATTATAACTGTTTTAAAACAGACCACTTGAAAGTTAGAACATAAATGCTGTTTGCATGGAAGTAAAGCGTTATCAAATATATATATATATATATATATATATATATATATATATATATATATATATATATATATATATATAAAAAAAAAAACTCTCACTGTTGCTAGCTCAGCATATCTCTCAGAGTATGCATATACTGTCAGACAACCCAGTATGTAACTATATAGAGCCCGGTATAACTGCAGCAGTGGGACGATTATAATTCATAACCCAACTCCAACATAATGAATTCGTTTCACTGATCTCTTCACAGTTGTTTTTTTTTTTTTTTTAAAGAAAACCAATTTTAATAAGCTTTAACAATAATAAACTCATTTCTTAGCATCGGGAATGTATCGAAATCTTTCAAACTAGCAGCTGTCTGAGCCTTGATTAAGAAACCTGACCTTGACTCATGTGAATTGTTAAACTATAGGCCAATTCTAAACCTCCTATTTGTCTCCAAGATCCTAGAAGAGAGTGTAATTCAGCTGCTGAGCTACATTTCATGTGAATCATGTGAGGTGGTTGATTTCAAAGGGCGGGGGATCAATCGGGTAGATGAATTCACGAACAAATGATGATGTTAATTCCTCTACCTGCTGGGTTCACTGAAACTGGACAGTTGAAGATTGCCTGGTCTTTGTCCAATTTTAAGCCTTCCAGTTTCAGTGAACCGCTTACCAACAAACCATGCCAGTCACATTTCCCCCTATTCGAACATTGCATGAATGAGCTGGTGTACAGGTGGTCCTAATAAAATCGCTGGTGGATGCCTGTACACGCCGGTCTGAACAACTGTGGTAAGTATAATTAGCACTCTTTACGATGATAATGAGCAGAAAAGCATATCAGAACAAACAATGAGTTAAACTTTGAGGCAGAAGAGTTCCAACAGCAGAGGACCACGTCAAATTCCATTCCTGTCAGCCAAGAGCAGAAATCTGAGGCTGAATGTCGGAAAAAATTCCAATCGATGTTTTTCCTCATCTTCAATTGTATTGTGTAGTGGAACTTCTGTATTTGACCCAATAAGCAGATGAACAGGAAGTGTGGGAAATCTGCCGTTGTAAAATCTGAACATTACTGCATAAATCAGCTGTTTACTTTCAGCCTACTTATGCTGTTTTTCCTTTACAAAAAAAGTTCCAACCAGGCGTTCAGTTAGTGAAGCTAGACAGAAGCTGTCTGAATGAGTAATCTTTCTCAGGGCCAAGTGGATACATTCACTCATGTGATACCCAACAGCCTGGACCGCCATGATTAAGTGATTACCTTATTTTGTCTGTGACAACCAGAGGATTTAATTTCTGAGCTCTAGATAAGCAGGGAGGGAGGGAGGGAGGAGAAGGAGGGGGGGGGATTCTGGTACTTATTAATGAGTGAGGAGCTAATGGTTTGTATCACAAGGGGGGACTGGATGAACAGATGGACTGAATGAATTATGTAACACATAATCTTCACTAAGTAAATAGTGGATTTTCTCTGACAGCTGAAGTCTCTTACTGCTAGTTTGGTTCCACATATTCGTTCGTTTTATGAACCCAAAAAGGGCAGTGTCTGTGTTTTTCATGGCTATCTGTGGCTTCATCGAGCAGTTTCAGTTCTTCCAAAACGACAGCAGAGGTCGCAAAGCATTTGAATGCTTTTTATTCACTGTGACACTAAACACAGTACATTTTTATTTTTAGTCTAAATACATTTCATTTGTAGTCTAAACTGATGAGACATGTTAATTCTTGCTACCAATGAAACCATGGCAACTGGCTGTAAATTAAAGAGCGATATGCCCGCTACTGACTAGAAAAATAATAAATCCCCCAAACAAGTCAGTATATAATCAGTCCTTCCAGGATTTCGCGATCGCAGAAATGAAAACAAGATCAAGCCTACTCAGCAATATTCGGAGGAGCTTGGCTTGGAGATCTTCGGCAGATTTGGCCGACCTTCTGATCAGTAACCCAGAGCTTTAACCACCAAGCCACCACTGCCCTCATGGGTGTGTGAGTACATTTGTGCCCCGTGATGGGTTGGCACCCTATCCAGGATGTCCCCTACCGTATGCCCAAAGTCTCCAGGATAAGCTCCAGGATTCCAGGACTCTTATGTACGGTATGTGGTACAGGAAATGGATGGATATTGTCTAAATGCTGTTTTAATCGGTTACTAGTTAACAGTGTTAAAAAAACCACTGGTGATCGGAGATGAAATAAACACAGTTGAACGAAAATAGACAGAAATCAGAGTTGTACGTTTGGTGTTTTTTGATTTAACCGAATGGGCCACAACTTTTCTGTTTACTGTGTATGCGAATCAGAGGAAATGCAGAATGAAAACAGTTGAGCATTATGGGCTTGAAACAAACAAACAAAATAAATAAATACAATAAATTATTAATCACCAATGCAGCTGCTGATCTTCTTTAAGAGTGTGTGTGTGTGTGTGTGTGTGTGTGTGTGTGTGTTTGAGAGACAGAGAGAGAGAGAGAGAGAGAGAGAGAGATCATTTGCTGGAATATTATTTACAAATAACAAACGCCCTTATTAACAGTGACTTAAAGATTATTATTATTATTATTATTATTATTATTATTATTATTATTTATTACTATTATTATTATTATTATTATTAGTAGTAGTAGTAGTAGTAGTATTGTTATTATCAATGAGACCTCAGGATATAATGTATTGATCAACCATGATACATTGTGTCCCAAAAGTGTCCATACATAGGGGACTATGTTTCACGTCTTTTGTGCCTTCTTCAGTGGACGTCCACATCTCAGTTGGTCCTCA
>CM022760.1:30327536-30472536 GCA_012411365.1 Ameiurus melas | reverse complement strand
TGATGTGGCAGACTCGGCTGGATCGCTTCGCTTTCGACAGGCGACTGCTGTTCTGAGAGATGCATGTTTCCTGTCTCTCGCTGTTTTATTTTTCCTGCCTCTGCATTATATTTTAGTCTTCTCACTCCCACTACCTTCATCTGCCTCAAACTAAATGTTATCAAAAGGAAAAAATGGTCAGAAAATGGCAGCAGTGGAGGCAGAGGTGGGCTGCTGCCAAGTCGTATTTTTTTTTTTTTAGATGTATTGGAAATGGAAGCCGAAATAAACCGCCAATCAGAGGCCACACTCAGGGGGCGCTTTAGCTTTTTTATAAGCTTGGGTATATGAACTGATTTTGAAAGACAGGGTGCAAATATGTCTTGATGTGTTTTTAGATTGCTTTGCTTTTAGAGAGAGTGCGATCGAGATCTATTTACAAAGCACAAATTGCATTGCCACACTCTACACTGTCTATTCTATACCTTTTCTTTTTTTATTCTGACTTCTACTTTAATAATTAATTCCCCATAAATGCCAATCTGATTTAGAAACACATTCAACACCACATTCCTATACAGTGCATTCAGAAAACATGCAGACCCCTTTAATATTTCTCATATTCTTACATTACAGCCTTACTCTAAAATGGGTTAAATTCATGTTTTTCTCACCAATCTTCAAAAAAAAAACACCTCCAACTTTGCATAAACAAAATTAATTTCAAACTAAAACATCATTTACATAAGTATTTAGACTCTTTGTTATAAGTGTTTGATCAAGGTTCGCTGGGGTAAATTTAGTTGACATGTTTTATAAAGACACGCCTTGTCCATATTAAGGTTCAAAGCTAAAAGTGCATGTCAGAATAAAATAAATGAATAAAATAAACAAGTGGAGGGAATTGTGAGTGTGCCATTTGATTAATTGTGCACAGCTACTCAATAATTGCGTGAGTTATTGTGTACATGACAGCACATGCAAACCTGGGTAAGGAAATGACATTTAAATGAGGTTTTTGCATGTGCTAATTGCTCTCATTAGACAATTTCAGATCTAGAAAAAAAAAAAAAAGTCTAAATCTAAACATACCACACGTATGCTTAATTGCTCATCTGCTTAATTGCGATGCAGACTGAAGGCGGTGTAAGGCTTTGAAAAACTATTCAAAGCACAACATGATTGCGAAATAAGCGTCAACATACGTGTATGTTCTGTTGATTTTTCATATGCTGTCTTTACTGTAGGCACGTTTACCATATTAATATTAAGTCATTGTTGGGGGTGGGGGGAGTGGGTGGAAGAAAGTACACTCTCCTTCAGATCGTCCTTTTAATTCAGAATTTAAAAGAAGAAAAAATATCAAGGTGTTGGAACGGCCAAGTCAATGTCTAGACCTCAACCCCTGTGCATAAATGTAATGCCCTCAAGCATCAACGAACTGACGCAATGTTGTAATCAGGAGTGGGCCAAAACTCACAAAATGATGTGAGACTGATCATTTCCTATAGACAATGTTTACCTCATGTTAATGTTGCTAAAGGTGAATTATAGGGTGTATGTACTCTATATCTACATATTGAAATCTGTTCTGTGTTGTTGTTTTTTTTTCCATTGTCACATGAGGTTATTGTTTGTTTATAGAAGTGGGTGAGGACCACCCAATTGTTATTTAGGCCCTGATGAATAAAAATGATAGAATTTAACTAGAATGTACTTACTTCTTCCCATGAGTATTGATATAGAGGCCTTTTAAGAAGTATTAATAACTGAATCCATGTTCTCTCTGTGTCTGGGCGTATCGGTGTTCTCTGGTTTCCTCCCAGCTCCCAAAACCATGTTCCTGGGATAGACCACCTAGATCCTGATCAGGATAAAGAGGTTACTGATGATCACGAAGAATGAATTAATACCATAATGCATTTATTTGCTCCCCAAATGGCAGAAGCAGGCTTCCAAAGATTTACTTCTTAGAAGTTTATTAGAAGCTTATAAAATCACACTGCTGGTACTAATATAATCAATTTCATTGACATTGGTTTGTATTTTGCACTTCTAGGTAGAAATGCCCTAAATTGCATATTCATTAAGGCAAACATGCGAAGTAATGGGTTATTTTGCTTATGTGAAAGATACAATTTTTCATTGAGATGCAAATCTGTAAAGCAGTGTTCTGCAGTTCACTCTTTGGTGATCACTCGGGATTCACTGTGAATTTGACCCAGGTTTCCTGTCTCTAATGCGTATTCTGTAGCGGAATTCAATTGGTATTACATTCATGCAACATCAAGCAGTTAAATAATGAAATGTCGGAAAAATAGAAGCAAATGAAGTGTGAACATTGAGTTTTCTTATCTTAAATGCCAGTTAAAACATATTGGCTGAATCTGGCCTGCTGGCTATGTAACCTTTATCACTCTTTAAAGAGAATAGTGCTCGGGTGATATCACTTCAGGTTTACAGGTGAGTGTGAGGAGCACTTTCTGACATCACAATGTTACGGTCATGATTGTATCACTTTTATTCAGTCTGATGCTTATCACAAATAATTGTCTTAGAGGCTACTGTTCAGTTGGACTTCTGATCAGCGGGTCGTGAGTTCAAATCCCAGCACCGCCAACTGCTGGGTTCTAGAGCAAGGCTCAGTTATATAAAATGAGCTAAATGTAAGTTTCTCTGGATAAGGGCGTCAGCCAAATGCCATACATGAAAATGTATCCTTGTCTTGAATCCTTTTAAACAGATGGTTGCAATATGAAAAGCTCACAAAGAGGTCAAAAGGTCAAGTCAACAGTGGAAAAGTGCCTCCTAATCATGGCATCAGCGAACACAAAAACTAACACTTCCTCTTGTGATAGGGTGCCATTTCTTTTCTTTTTTCATAATTGAATGGTTAGTCTTATTTGTGTTCATTTATGGCTTTCTTTTAGATTGCTTTCTTTCGAGTCATTACTTTGAAATGCCCAAATTCACATTTGCACAAAACGTTTGTAGGCAACTGATGTATGAATATATATGAAAATTCAGTAATTCATGGCAGTTATCAAAGGAGGTTTACATTAGTGAGTTTTCTTATACGTAAATGTACACAAAACAAGAAGCTCTTGTAGGATACGAAAGGGTTTTTTGCTGATAAATTCTTGCATAAATGCTCCTGCAAACAACTTACAAATAAATTTGGTTGTATCCATCTTGATAAATGAGGCCCAATGACAGTAATGGAGCTTTTTTTCTTGTTGACTGACATTTGTGCTGTTTTTTTGTTTTGTTTTAAAAATAAAAAGAATACATTTTAATTTTCATTTTAATGGAGAACACTTGTGACTCCAATAACAGACATGCCTCGTTGGATGACTTTTGCATAGTGATACACAAAGGTATGTATTGGTGACTAGACCTGATTTGTATACCTATTTAGATATGAAACAGAGTGCAGTCACTTTGTTTGTGAGGCTATTGCTGTGGCTACCCTTGCTTCTAATTTGCATGACGTTAATCCCGCTGAACTTTATTTTGACGCCCACTTTGTTGCATCATGAGTGCTCAAAGAGCTACTGCGGAGGAAGCAAATGTTTTAATGGAGTCTAATCTCAAAAATGACCAGTTTTAATCACAATATGCTGGTTGCACATCACCTTTTTGAATAGATATTCTAAATGTTCTCATAAGAAAAGTAATCTTGCTTTATTTAGAGAAATGAGTCAAAGTGATGAAATGGGAGAGAAGGCATCGAGAAAACAGAGATGGCGGTTTGTGTCAGTACCACACACCACCAAAACTGAGGGAAAAGGATGACAAAATGGTTTTAGTGCACATCACATCACAAAATTAAAAGAAGGTGGTGTTACCACATCACAGCTCCAGGGTCCCTGTGATCCTGAGCTTGCGTTATTGTCTGCGTGGGATGTTCTCGCTGCATTTTCTTGGATTTTCCACCAAATGTCCAGAATAAAGTCCATGTTTCTTGGAAGCTAGAACAAAGAAAACCACAAGCAAAGTGCTTTTATCAATGGACATTTAAACCATCGTCATCTGGGTGACACGGTATAGTGTGATTATAAATCATTTCTCTTCTATAACTGTATACTCTATAGTCGAAAAGTGCCGTCGTGTAAACCTGTGAGCTTATGAGCAACTCATGAGTTATTTCTGAATGCATTATAGTTTTAGCTTGAAGTCTGTTTTGTTGTCAGCTGTTCAATGATGGAGACTTGAGTACAAAGCCATTTGTAGCAGTTGCACTTCTGAGGCTATCAATGGAAGAACATCCACAGCTATCTTTATGGTTTCTACAAGGTAGCAGTGTGGAGAGAAGAAGTGTGACTGGATGACTGTTCCCGATGGAGATGAAGCTGTGTACAGTGACATGACGAGGGGGACAATAACAGTTTTCTGAAATTCACAAGTTGCTAGCTGTGATACAAACTTTCTGAAAGGTAGGATCTGAAACTTTTCTGTCTTGGAATTAATGGATAATAGAAACCAGCAGGGGTGGTATGGTGGTGACTCACAGCTCCAGGGTCTCTGGTTCAATTCTGAGCATGGGTTACTGTGTGGACTTTTGTATGTTTTCACTGTATCGGCATGGGTTTTCTCTAGGTTCTCTAGTTTCTTCCCACATCGTAAAACATGGCAATAATTGGACTGGCTACTCT
This sequence comes from Ameiurus melas, assembly GCA_012411365.1. NCBI lineage: Eukaryota > Metazoa > Chordata > Actinopteri > Siluriformes > Ictaluridae > Ameiurus > Ameiurus melas. Next base: position 30,467,902 of record CM022760.1, on the reverse strand, counting down.
AAATTGCCCCTAGATTTGAATGAATGTGTGTGCATTGGTCTGCGCAATGAACTGGTGTCCAATTCAGGGTGTTTTCCAGCCTTGTGCCAAGAGATCCTGGGATAGGCTCTGGATCCACCTTGACCCTGAACAAAATAAAGCAGTTAGTGAATAGGAACGAATGAATGAAAATTCTCACAGAACTGTAGATTGATCCAGCAATATGAACATTTGAGGAATTGGTGGCAGCTTCTAAAAATTGTACTAACGTGTTACGTAAGAATAGAAATCGAGTCAAATTTGGTCCGCTTTCCTCATGGCTGAGCCTGAAGACTCCGTGACAAAGCTGTCTCAGGATTGTCAGCAGCTGTCGTTGAATTCTGTCCCAATGGTGCTAGCGTTGACTGCTGTGACCTCAGGTTTGCTGAAGTCTACCAGCTGTTCCTGACAAGATTCACACACATGTTTTGAGTTGCTTTTTCATAAAACTAAATCCATCCATCCATCCATCTTCTACCGCTTACTCCTTCTTCAGGGTCACGGAGGAACCTGTAACCAATCCCAGGAAGCATCGGGCACAAGGCGGGGTTCACCCTGGACTGGGTTAAAACTACATCTGAATCAAAAATATGAAGTTATTTTCTTAGGGTGTCAGTATGAATATAGATTGCCCTGGTTGCAATTAATTTTTCATTTAAATAGTAGAGGATTTTTATTCATAAAGATGAAATGCACTCCCTAAAGTATTTGGACAGTGAAATGAGTTTTGTTCTTTTCAATTCATATAGCGCATCGGATTGGAAACGAAATCTCGAGAAGTACATAATACCAGTTTGAATTTTTTTGTTAGCCTGCTTTCGTCCTTCTGTCCTTTCATGTTTCCAAGTCAATATATATTTGTATTGCATGATGTAAGAATCAACGACCAGGCAAATGAACATCATTGAAATAAAATTGGTATTGTTTAGTAATTGTTCTTTGCAGTCAATTGCTTCCTGAAGTCTGCAACTGACATACAAAGCAGATTTTTTTGCTCCATCAGGCTTCTAATACGTATAATACAGTAAGTTTAGTTTAGTTTCTGTTTGTTTGCTGGCGATTAGTTTGACTTGTTAAGAACATATTTTTCTTTCTGGTGTTCACTTTGTGTTTGTGTCAAGCATGCTTGTGCACACATGATTTACTCTGAGTCACGAGCAGTTCCTATTTTATTCCAGACGTTCCTCTTTTATTCACTTTGGAACATGTTGTTCTTCTTTTTTTGTTTGTTTTTTTGTCCAATGGTTTGCCAATTGTTTACATCGTGCATGCAAGTTCTCCAACCCAACATCATCTATCACTTGCAAATTTATAACAGTTTGTGTTCGAGGTTTCTGGTGCTTCTTTGTTGGGTGGTGCTGTATTTTGGTTATTCCTGTGAGAAATTTGCGGTTGTGTGCTGCTTTTTTGTCACTTGGGAAAATTGCTAGTGCAGCTACAATTGTGTTAGTGTTTGTCCATGCAGTGCAGTTCAGCAGTTAGTTGAATGGCATTGTGGGTAATATACAAAACCGTTAAACCATTTTAATACAAACCTAAATGTTGGACACCATTAAACATTTTGTTGATTATGTTGATTAGAAAGCTGAATATACAAATCGTTCTGGGAGGATTTGTTCTTTAATCATTTTTAAAGTTAAAGGTTAGACTTGGTAAGGTAATGTTTGTACATATGAGGATGTAGCTCTGAATAGTTCTGAGTCCTCAGTAGTCCTCACTGTTCGCTTCTTTTTTAGCAAATATACTTGTAATGTAAATTTTCCTCAGGCAGCGTCTTGCCAACTTGAAGTCCGCTCCAAAATGATGAGCACCTTTGGTAAAGATAGTTACAAAAAATATATGAAAAATGCCTTTGTAGTAAAATAGCTTATGCTCATAGTGAAAATATGATAAAAAAAAAAAAAAAGCTTTAATGGAAGTAAATTTAAATGAAGTGAATTTATGGAACCCTAGTACTGGAGTCTTCTCCTATACTGAGATCGTGTGAGGAATCTGAGACATTCTTCAATCTCTCCAGATCCTCCAGGGACCTCAGTTTTCTCTCGTCTCCTCTTTAGCTTGCCCCATGGATATTTAGTGTGGTTCAAGCCAGAGGACTGGGATGACCATGACAAAAGCTTGATTCTGTGGGATTTTGATATATGTTTTGGTCCATTGTTCTGCTAAACATCTAAACGTGACTCAGTTATAACCTCTTGGCAGAGTCAGCCAGAAATTCATTTAAAACCTTGTTAGTTCCTGAAGTTCATACTGAGATGTATCCTAGCAAGGTTCCCAGGGCCTTTGAAGGAAAAACATTCCTGCAACATCACATCCTCCACCTTACTTAACAGTGTGAATTAGGTTGGTTTCTGCAGAATCATTCTTTGTGGCCAATCCACCTTGAGTGTTTGTTGCCAAAACGGTCTAGCATTTCTGACCTTCAAAGTAGATGAGTGGCTAATTGTAGATTTGTAGACTTTGTAACCATAAAATGAAAGTCATCTGCAGAATAGCATCAATTGCAGATGTGATCCTTACAGAAATTTTGCCTCCGTAATTATCTTTCTTAAATACACGTGTTGTCTTCCAGGCAGGTTCATTTCAGCTTTGTTTTTTAAAAAGTGATCTATTTATGTATCTTTTATCAAATTACACTGATCATCCTGTTCAAAAGTTTATACCCTCCTGGCTCTCAATGTATCGTGTTGCCTTCTGGACCATCAGTGAATGTTTGCACCTTTTGTAATAGTTGTGTACGAGTCATCAGTGTGAAAAGATGGATCTGAACATCGTATAGCCACTGTTGGAAAGGGGTCAAATATGCAGAAGATGCTGAGAAAGCAATGAATCTGCAGGACCTGGAGGATTTTTCTGAAGAAACGTGGGCAGTTTAACTGCTCAGGACAAACAAGGGACTCGTAAACAACTCTCACAAAACATAAAAACAGTCGTTGATGATCCAGGTAACGACACACAATATTAAGAATCAAGGCTATGTAAACTTTTGAACTGGTTATTATCGTGTCTTGTGGACTATATCTAAACATCTGTTATGTGAAATAGCTTATTCAGGTACTAATGCAGTACTAAATAAAAAACCAAACACAATATTTACGATTCCTCTTATTTTATTTTATTTTATTTTTGCAGATTCTGCAAGGCGTATTTAAACTTATGACCTCAACTGTAGAAATAAAATTGTATTGCATTGTTTTGTTTAATTATATTGCAATATCCTGCAGGAAAGAAACTGGTGATGGCATAATGACTGTGCTATATTATACTGCACGTTAACATGTGAATAATATGTTCAGTCTACAACTCTAATAACCTACTGAACTGGGGTTTGTTTCTTTAGGATTTAATAAAAATAAAATGACTTGTATAACATGCAGTGACATGACTGATATTTTTAACGATGCCACTTCTACCTTTAGGTGTATTCAATATTTAAAATACAGTCATTATATTATGCATGTGTAGATGTATACAACCATCATCAAAGATGCAGTGCATAGTTATGTTTCCCATCGTTCATTGCATTCAGAGCTGTAGAACCCACAATACTGGTCTCATATTTAATGGTCTTCCATTATGGTTTATTCTGGAAGTGGCAGAGTGAAATGGAATCATATTTCTTTTGACCAGCGTATAGCATATGTATAAGACATTTGGTTTATTTAACACACACACACTCAGAGTACAATTTTCTTGTATCCTTAACTGTTTTTTCCTTTCCAAAGTACTGCTTTTCTACATTCTTTAGCACCAATTTTTCAGTAATAGTTCTTCCCATGTAATTTAGTTACTAGTCCATATAAAATATATTTTCTCAGTCACCACGCTCATTGCCTTCTTTGATATTCCTGCGAAATGTCTGTATGCCCTTTTCAGGTATTCCGTTTGCAAGGTTTCGCGTTTTAGGAGCTCTTAATGTTCCATTTGATGTGAGGAAGGGGGTTGTGGCTGTCGTGTGGTGAGGAGGAACCATAATCTCCTGTGGTTTCCCTCAGGCCACTCAACCACCCTTAAAGTGAGAGAGGCCAGCACGTCAGCATTATTCTGCAGGTAGGTTGAGAGTGCATTTTAATGCATTAGATCAATGTGATTTCATTCTGACCTCCTGATCTGGCTTCTAGTTACCTGGAGATCTGGTTAGAGGTGCAGCTGACATTATTGCTGCATTTTATATTATATATGTCACGATGTTTTTCCACTGATCACCGGTTTTGTTCAATCAAGATCAGTCCTGAATAGGGCGAGTTTCTTCTGCTACAAACTCGGAGTTCTGAGAAATCTTATATTGGCTTTGATTTTTTTTTTTTAGCTGGTGATTTTATTACATTTTTTTTTATTAGATCAAGTAACCCACTCTCATATGCTTTTGTTTTTGGTGTTGGCTTGAAACTATTGCTCTTCTGTACTGCAGGAACCAGGGTCAATGTCTCTAAATGCTTGATATAGCAAATAGAGGACACATAGTCATGCAATACCTAATGAGCTACTAATTGATCTCCTGCTGAATGCCCCCTAGGGAAGGGAGTGTTGAAAGGCTAGAAAGAGAGATATGGGAATATTGCCCTATAAGTATGCCATGTGAGGAATCTATTAGAAATGTTAATGTCTTCTTTAACTTGACAGTAATTATTTAATTAACCCCTTGAAGTGAATGAAGACCATTAATATCATTAATTTTAATGTTGTGGTTGCTCACATCATTATATACGTTATATGGCCAATGGTATGTGAACATCTGGCCATCACACCCATATGTGCCCATTCCAAAACCATTAACACTGCTGTTATAACCTCCACTCTTCTGGAAAGGCTTTCCACTAGGTTTGAAGCGTGGCTATGAGGATTTCTGCTTATTCAGTCACAAGAGCATTAGTAAGATCTGGCACTGATGTGTGAAGTGAGAAGGCTTGGTGTGAAGTCAGCATTCCAGTCGATCTCAAAGGTGTTCAATGGGGTTGAGGTCAGGGCTCTGTGCAGGACACTTGAGACTTCAGTTCAAACTTGGCAAACCATGACTTCATGCAGCTCACTTTGTGTACAGGGGCATCATCATGCTGGAAAATGTTCTGACTTCTTAGTTCCAGTGAAGGGACACTGTGAAGCTACTGCATACAGAGACATTCTATACAATTGTGTGCTTCCACCTCTGTGGTACCAGTTTGGGGAAGAACCACCTATGGGTGTGATGGTCATGCGTCCATATATTTTTGGTCATATACTGTAGTGTAGATAGCAGGTGCTGTCTTTCATCTGGGCGGTCTTTTTTAACATGCCAAACTACTCTACCCTCTTTTTAACAACTATTACTCAGAAGAGATTACGTTTAACCGTGCCATGTTTGAAAACTCAGATCAGGATATTTGGTGAATTTTCAGCAGGATTACATGTTATCAGAAGTTCAAGCTGAACTTTATGAGCTTTGCTGCTCATGTGCCCAAACCCAGCTCCTGCACAACAAAGTCTAAAATTAGCGGAGAAGAATATCAGAATAAATGTTTCAGGCAAGTCAGAATATAGGCACTGTTCACCATTCAGGACAATGATGTAAGTTTTTATGAATGGTACAGTCTGGCATGTGCCTTGCATGAGCAAATCTGAAGCAGGTTCTGAGAATGTGGCCTAAGCAGAGAGAATACACACGTGATAAACAAACTGTAAAATCCAGTTAGTTTAAAAAGTCCTAGAAAAGCCAAAGACTAACATGCTATTTACATTATTCTCATTTTGTGATGAATAAGTATTAGTTATGTAGTTGTCATGATTTCCACATGGAATATTGCGCTTTTTTCTCTAGGTATCTGTATTTGATGGAAAAGGTGTGGAAAGAAGTACTGAGAATTCTACTTAAGTGAAAGTACAGATAATGTGTCAAAAGATTAAGTTCCCAATTTAAAAAATCCAATTAAATATGTACTTGATTAAAAGACAATAAGTAGCTACTTTCAAAATGTACTAAAGTATTAAAAAGAAAAAGATAAAAAAAAAAAAGTAAACTGGTGCAATTTATTAATTCTGTCACGAAATGGAGGCTGAGATGGAAGCAAGTGCAGGTTTGGCAGATTTAATGACAACAAAGTCCAAGGACGAGGCAGAAAGCCATAGTCACAAAACAGGCAGCGGTCAGGCGATCAAGCAAGCAGGTAAAACTAGGCAGGGCAGAGAATCGAAGTCAATAGAGTAAACAGAGGTCAAATCTAAGAATGGCAAACACGAAAACAAGGCTTGATAGACATATGCGTGACTAATGCTCCATAGTTTGCTATTGAATTAATCAAAAATAAAATATACCATGTAACCTGTAAGTTACCAATTTTGCCATTTACTATTACCATTAGAATTTGACTTGCTGCCTATCCAGTTACATTAGCTGCTGTAATCAGTGCTAGTCTAACTTGGCATTAGCAAAGAAATTATGTAAACTTAGTTAAAAAATAGCATGTTAGCATTAGCAAATTAGATGGAGTTGATTATTTCTAGGGAGGCAAAGAAGACACCGTACTCCATCATACTGCAACATTTTACTGAGGTGTGGCCAGGGGTTGCTTGTCCTCAAGTTCAACATTGCACATTCTTTTATGTCTATAGGATTAACTAAATTGTAGTGAAGTTCACACCAGATGATAAATTGGTAAATAAAATGCATGGTAGTGTATTCTGTTCATGTGTAGCACACAGTCATTAGCTGCATAAAATGTAAGCACAGTGGTGCTTGAAAATTTGTGGACCCTTTAGAAGTTTCTACATTTCTGCATAAAGAGGACATAAAACATCATCAGATATTGTCCTAATCACACAAGTCGATAAATAGAACCCAATTAAACAAATGAGAGAAAAATATTATAATTGGACATGTATTTATTGAGGAAAATGATTCAATATTACATATCTGTGAGTTGCAAAAGTATGTGAACCTTTGCTTTCAGTATCTGGTGTGACCCTTGTGCAGCAATAACTGTAACTAAATGTTTCCGGTATCTGTTGATCAGTCCTGCACATCGACCTGGAGGAGTTTTATCCCGTTCCTCAGTACAGAACAGCTTCAACTCTGAGATGTTGGTAGGTTTCCTCACATGAACTGATTGCTTCAGGTGCTTCCACAACATTTATATTGGATTAAGGTCAGGACTTTGACTTGGCCATTCCAAAACATTATCTTTATTCTTCTTTAACCGTTCTTTGGTAGAACGACTTGTGTGTTTAGGGTTGTTGTCTTGAGATATCCTTTAGAATTCGTTGAATAATTCAGAATTCGTTGCTCCATCAGTGATGGCAAGTTGTCCTGGCCCAGTTGCAACAAAACAGGCCCAAACAATGAGACCACCACAACCATGTTTCACAGATGGGATAAGGTTCTTATGCTGGAATGCAGTGTTTTCTTTTCTCCAAACATAGCCCCTCTCATTGAAACCCAAAATTCTATTTTGGCATCATCCGTCCACAAAACATTTTAGCAATAGCCTTCTGGTTTGTCCATGTGATCTTTAGCAAACTTCAGAAGGGCAGCAATGTTCTTTTTGGAGAGCATTGACTTTCTCCTTGCAACCCTGCCATGCACACCATTATTGTTCAGTGTTCTACTGATGATGGAGTCATGAACATTAACATTAGTCAATGTGAGAGAGGCCTTTAGTTGCTTACAGTGCATCCGGAAAGTATTCACAGCGCTTCACTTTTCTCACATTTTGTTATGTTACAGCCTTATTCCAAAATGGATTAAATTAATTATTTTCCTCAAAATTCTACAAACATACCCCATAATGACAACGTGAAAGAAGTTTGTTTGAAATCTTTGGAAATATATTTAAAAAAATAATAATAAAATGTACTTAAGTATTCACAGCCTTTGCCATGACACTCAAAATTGAGCTCAGGTGCATCCTGTTTCCACTGACCATCCTTGAGATGTTTCTACAACTTGATTGGAGTCCACCTGTGGTCAATTCAGTTGATTGGACATGATTTGGAAAGGCACACATCTGTCAATATAAGGTCCCACAGTTAACAATGCATGTCAGAGCACAAACCAAGCCATGAAGTCCAAGGAATTGTCTGGAGACCTCCGAGACAGGACTGTATCCAGGCACAGATCTGGGGAAGGGTACAGAAACATTCTGCAGCATTTGGGGTCCCAATGAGCACCGTGACCTCCATCATCTGTAAATGGAAGAATTTTTATAACCTTTTCCAGTCTGATGAGCATCAAGAACTCTTGTTTTTTTTTTCGTCATATTTTTGCAGATATGTGGAAAATTCTAAAGGGTTCACAAACTTTCAAGCAACACTGTATTCCATTTCTCTAAGATTCAAGTAAAGTATAAGTACCTTTAAATAATACGAAGTACAGTTGCTCAAGTATTTTCCACCCCTAATTTAATGTGTGCCTGCAGGGATAACAGCCATCATCTCAACTATTTACCTGTGCTACATCAGGCTCGCAATCTCATCTCACTGAGGCAGTTGCATTCATCTGCTTTACAGATGGTGCACGACTGAACTGCTCGGCATAATAATCCTTGCCTTTGAAAAAGGACTTGATTTGCTTTTAGCTTTTAGTCATTTGGTGTCAGTCTGCCATGTGAACAGCAGAGTGTTGGAGAGCTGATGTGGAGTCAAACGGAGCTGCATTTGCAGTTTGGAGGTAAAACAAACGAGTTCAGGTTAGCGTTCTTCTCCACCCACAGAGCCCGACCGCTTTTAGACAGTCTGACTCACTGAAATTGAATGCTTGAAACCCTGTCGATCACACACTTCCTCTAGATTAAATGTTAAAACTATGTGCTTCCTTGTCATTACATATTATGTTTAAAAGCCTTATATAGTATGTGCTTGTGTGTGGGTTTAGTTGCAAAATTAATTACAATGCAACATGATAAATAAATCAACACAGTGGCTCTAGGGTCTTGGGTTCAACCTGAGCTTGGGTTACTGTATATATGCAGGTTCACACATTCTCCTCATGTCCACATGGATTTCCTCAGGGACCTCCGGTTTCGTCCCACCTCCTAAAAGCAGCATTTCAGCATTGAATGTCTCGCTTAACTCCTTGCGTGTTTAGACAGATTGTTAGTGTAAAATAAGTGTGATTTGTTCATTGATTTTAACATTGATCCAGCACTATAAAATGATATTTGTGTTTGCAGCTGTATAAGGCAAATTATATAAACAATATGAAATTATGCACATCTAATTCATACTCTTTCTTATAGACCATGTTTGATTTAGTTTACCTCTACATGTTAATTAATACATTAACAAACAAACATGTACTAAGTTACTTAAGGTGCTCGTTATTCACGTGTGAATGCACAATAGTAGTTAGCCCTTCATTGGTTCGTGATTAGTACATGCCTTAATTCATCATTAGTTCATATTAAAATAAGTATTCATTTTGGTATCAATGCAAGATTATTCATGTACTGTTATCGTAACGTAATACTGGACATTTTATTTAGAGCTATAAACCATTGATGGTTCAGAAATAAAAAATAAACTGTTGCCATTCAGTCTTGTTGGCTGCTTATACCTTGGTAAGCAAGGAATTTTGTGTAACTGGATCATAATAGATTTTAGTTGAATACCTATGCACCACTTCACTGACTATCTGCCCCCTTTTTTTAAGAAGAGTACTGCTGTTGTTTTTATCTCCAGTTTGCACATTTCAGTTCAGGGATGGTCTATTTTAGGGCTGCACAGTATCTCCTCATGAAGTTAAGTGTCAGCCAGCCAATAGAGTTAGGTTAGAGGATATGGAGAGCAATGGCCCATGAGCTGCTAATTGATCTCCTACTGAATTCCCCATGCGAGAGTGATAGTAGGGTAGAGAGAGAATAAGAGAATATATTACCCTCGTGGTCTCTGATAATTTCATTGTTATGTTTCTGGACCAGGCGGACTTCATTTGAATTTTCATCAAAGCAAATAGCGAAATAGTTTCTATTAGAATGAAAGAATGATTTGATAGATGTAGTCTACGGTCTAACCTTAGAGGTGCTTGAAGTTATTGGTTTTTTCACTCCAGTCTGGATATATTTGAAGTATATTTAGTGTTGCACAGTGTTCCATCCTTTACGAACACTTCTAACTGAATTGCAGCTCAGACATGTATGGGTCTATGCCTACTTTGTCCAGCAAATGTTGTAAAGGCTCTGGATGTTCTGTTCAGATTAACCACTGAGGAGAGGGGCATTTTAGTGCTTGTCAGATCGGCTCATTTGTCTGAGTTTTTATGGCTTGCTATGTTTACTGCAGTAACCTTTAGGGTTCCAGAGGACAAAGAAGAAGTTAGAGAAGCTCTCAGCCCTCAGCTTTGGCCCTTGACACTACTTATGCTGAGACGGCAGTAGAATTAAATCAGATGCTGAATGGATTAGCTGTATCTGGAACTATACATAAATCTTGGTTTCAGATGTAAATATTTGTCTATGAATTGTGAAATCTCCAGCACAATTCTGTGACGGAGCAAATTTATGTACATCAGTGACTCTAATGAAGACAATATTCACTCTTTGAGGAATCTACTGATAGATGTGTGTTTGTTTGTGACTATATTGCATTAACGACACCTTGTTAAAAGTGCATGACATGTTGACTTCATGAGGTTAGATGGCAAAAGCAAAATTCCTAAAACTAAAACTAGAATGTTGTTAAGAGTAAATAAGTGATCCAGAGCCACTTTTGTATCTAATTGGTGAACATTCTGCCAATTTTCCATCCATCCATCCATCCATCTTTTATACCACTTATCCTTTTCAGGGTCACGAGGAACCTGGAGCCTATCCCAGGGAACATCGGGCACAAGTCCTGCCAATATTGTTAAGTTAATTATAACACAGTGGTTTAATTTGGGCAGACAGTTTTTGTAGCCAGGTACCCCTTTAACAATAATATTTGACTCTTTATTGTAACCATAGAACTTTTTCATTTCCCAGCTTTCCACTCACAGGACCCATTTTTATTAAAATTGCCTTTGGATTTAAAGTTATGGTGTGCAGCTTTGTAGCAATAGCAAGGTACAGCACCCTAATATTGGCACCCTTGGTAAATACAGTTGCAATCAAAATTATTCAACCCCCATTGCAAATCAGGTTTATTGTCAAAATGTACAGACTTTCAGCTGTTCGCAACGAACAAACCAAACAAAAAAATTGCAATAGTTCAACACAACGAATGCTTCAAGTGGTTTCCCCAAATTCAACTGAAAATGCAACTTATAATGACTTCTCCAGTCTCTATGCAGAACAGGTGTTGTCTCAAGCACACCTGATGCATCTAATCAACAGTTCATTAGTTACACCAGGTGTGCTTGAGCAGGAACACATGAAATACCTGAACTGGCTAGGGGTTTGTAGAGTGTCACATTTGACTGCATGTTAGAAATATGGCTAAGTCAAAAGAATGTTCCAAAAAGTTACGAGAAGAGATGATCACCCTTCACAAACAAATGAACCTGTTACTGGCTAAAGTACAGTTGAAATCAAAATTATTCAAGCCCCATTACAAATCAGGTTTATCACATGACTTTCAGCTGTTTGCAACGAACAAATCAAACAAAAGCAGTTGAAATAGTTCGACACGACAAATGCTTCAAGTGGTTTCCCCAAATTCAACTGAAAATGCAACTTATAATGACTTCTCCAGTCTCAAAATTACTCAACCCCCTGAATAGAATCCCTCACAACAGCACATATGCAGAACAGGTGTTGATTCAAGCACACCTGATGCAACTAATCAACGGCTCATTAGTTGCCCAGGTGTGCTTGAGCTGGAACATTTGAAATGCCTGAACTGACTAGGGGTTTGTAGAGTGTCACATTTGACTGCATGTTAGAAATATGAAATCAAAAGAATGTTCCAAAAAGTTAAGAGAAGAGATCATCACCCTTCACAAACAAGGAACAGGATACAAAAAGATAGCAAAGGCACGGAATGTTCCTAGAAGCACCATTGGAAGCATAGTTCACAAGTTCAAATTTAAGTAAACACCGGTTACACTACCTGGCCGGGGCAGAAAAAGGAAGCTAACAACATCTGCCACCAAATTTCTGAGAAGGCAGATTGTGAAAAACCCTCGAGTGACTGCAAAAGACCTGTAGCAAGACTTTGTGGCATCAGGCACTGAGGTTTCAGTGAGCAAAGTAAGGCGCGTAATAAATGCAGAAGGTTTCCATGCAAGAGCTCCAAGACGTACACCACTACTGACCCAAAAGCACAAGAAAAGTTGGTTCAAATCATATAAATAAGCCACAGAAGTTTCAGGATTCTGTTTTGTGGAGCGATGAAACAAAACTGGAACCTTTCGCCATGATGGACCAGCAGTATGTCTGGAGGAAGAAAATGAAGAAAGAACACTCTGTCCACAGTCAAGCATGGTGGTAGCTCGGTGATGTTCTGGGGCTGTTTTGCATCCTCTGGCACTGGAAACCTGCAGAGTGTGGAAGGTGAGATGGATTCATTGAAGTATCAGGAACAACGTCATGCCGTCTTTGAAGAAGCTGAAGCTTGGGCATCATTGTAAATGGTATATAGCGCTTTTATATAATTATAATAAGCACTTTTATATAATTATATAGTGCTTCTATCTAAAGCACTTTACACTGTGTCTCATTCACCCACACACACACACACACACACACACACCAACGGTAGCAGAGCTGCCATGCAAGGCACTAGCTTGCCATCGGGAGCAACTTGGGGTTCAGTGTCTTGCCCAAGGACACTTCGGCATGTGGAGTCACCCGGGCCGGGATTAGTGGACAACCCACTCTACCAACTGCGCCACAGCGGCGCCCCAGGACAATGATCCCAAGCATACATCAAATTCCACCAAGGCTTGGTTGCAGAAGAAGTCCTGGAAGATTCTACAGGGCCATCACAGTCACCTGACTTGAACCCCATAGAAAATCTCTGGTGGGATCTGAAGAAGGCGGTTGCAGCACGCAAACCCAAGAATATTACTGAACTGGAGGCCATTGCGCATAAGATTTTGTTTGATTTGTTCATTGCAAATAGCTGAAATTCTGTACATTTTGATTGCAAATGTATGAAAAATTGTCTTTATTGTTTAACCTTTTGATCTTTTGTTAAATAATTCACAAAAATACTTTGCTTTCATGGATATCAAACAATTCACGTTACATATATATATGGTAAATGTGCACTTATATAGCACTTTTATCCAAACCGCTTTACACTGTGTCTCATTCACCCATTCACACACACACACCAATGGTAGCAGAGCTGCCATGCAAGGTGCTAGCTTGCCATCGGGAGCAACTTGGGGTTCAGTGTCTTGCCCAAGGACACTTCGGCATGTGGAGTCACCCGGGCCAGGAATCGAACCGCCAACCCTACGATTAGTGGACAACCCACTCTACCAACTCTACCAACTATATATATATATATATATATAAATAAACATGAATTCATAGGTGTTTAACAATTATTGGCAACACTATGAATTCATATGAGAAAAATATATTTGGAGTATATTCCCATTGATATTTAAATTTTTTTAGTACACTTTGGTGACTAGGAACACGAAATTGTGCAAACATGAATTCTTGAGGTAACACAGACCAAATTTCCTTAGTCATTCCTAACAATGGGTAAGACCAAGTACTATAGCGCTGATGTGCTGCAAAAGGTTGTTGAGCTTCACAAAATGGGAAGTGTCTATAAGGAAATAGCAAAAGCATTGAAAATACCCATTTCCACCATCAGAGCAATAATTGAGAAGCAGCTACAGGAACCCAGTGGAGGGAGATGAAGAGGGGTGTGACATGGGTTCTTTTGGGTTAGTTAAAGCCGTGCTGCTGCATTCTGAATATTCTGAAGGGTTTTGATGGAGCTGCCAGCTTCATCAAATGGGAGTAGTGCATTGCTATAGTCCAGTTTTGAGAGGACAAGAGCCTGGACTAGTAGCTGTATAGCTTGTTGAGTGAGATAGGGTCTGATTTTCTTGATGTTGTACAGAACGAACCTACAGGATCGTGCAGGTGTTGAAATGTGATCTGTAAAGGTCAAGTTGTCATCGAAAGTCACCCCAAGGTTTCTGGCTGTCCTCATTGGCTTGAGTGTTGTTGAAAAGTCGTATGGTGAGGTTGTAGTTGATCTGAGGGGCAGGCACGGACGACTCTATCAGAATGTGAAGAGAATTTCAACCAGTATAAACAAAAAATGTTTATGAAAAACTTTGCCTATCCTACCTTTAGGTATACTTTATTTATAAACTACCTTGCGTTTGAACTACTGAGGTTTGCAGTAAATCCATTAAGTGACCAGTCTAACAGGCTAATTATTACAGTATATCAACTCAATGAATATAATAAATCTGAAAACAGAATCACTGCAATTTCTAATGTAACAAAATGTAAAAATATTGGAACGACTGGCTATGGACCCCTGGGATTATTGCCAGGCTGTCAGGTAGAAATATCACGGGTTGCGTCTCACTGGTTATTTTTACATCATCCATAAAAATTTAATCTACAAAAGCCCTCAATCAGTAACAAATGTACTGAAAAACAGAATCAGGGCAATGAGAGAGAAAGTGTTTGGCTTTAGGCATGCTTCAGTGAAAGGGAAATCAAGTCAAGCTGCAGAGTATCACACCTCTCTGGTCATGTAAATATGATGAGAAAAGCTGTTCATATCCACATAAAGTATTCACTCATCTATACGACTCTCTAACAATAATACATAACAGCTTTTCTGCCAGAAGGAAAGATATAAATGGAAATTTCATACAAACAAATGAATCAATAATTAACCGCCCCACCCTCCCCCTCCCCCCCTTGCATTCTAAGTATGAATGCTGTTTTTGATTATTTGTTCCTGCACTATTTTCGGCCTATGAGACACCATTTTAATGACTAATTTGACTTCTGGAAAATAATCAGTCATCATTTATTGAGGTTTGAAGATCCTCCAGAGTGACATGGCGGTGCAGCAGAACAGCTCCAGGGTCCCTGGTTTGATCCTGATCTTGGGTAACTGTCTGTTCTGTGCATATGCAAGTCAGATCAAGTTTATGTATGCTCTCCACATGTCTGAGTGGGTTTCCTCTCGGTTTGCTGGTTTCCTTCCACATCCCAAAAACATACTCACAGGTGGATTGAATCGCCTGTATGCTGAATTGCCCACAGTTGTGTATGAGTGTGTCAATATGTGTGCATGGTGTTCAGTGATGGTGTCCCATTCAGGGTGTATTCTTTCCTTGGCGCAAGCGTTCCTGGGAGAGGATCCGGGATCCACTGCGACCTTGACCAGTGAATGAATGAGTGAATGAATGGATGAATGAAGACCTATCTATTCTATGTTCTATTGATTGCTCTGAAACCCCCAAACCTACATAGGTAGGGGTTTATTTAGACTTACTGCTATGTAGGAGTTTCATGACTATCAATTGTATTAGTCAACCAGTAATTTAGTCCACTAGTTGTCCCATAGTTATAGAAAAAACCTTTTCAGGACATCGCTATTGTTAGGTAGTTTTATTCATGCAGCAAAAAATGCGCCGAACCTACTGTACACTGTTAATGATGAAAGTAAATAAATCAGTACAATAAATGTGCAAAGTTATAAATCATATTATCTTACACTGTTTAAGGATACACCAATTCTTAAAACCCATTATAGGTTAATGATGGTAAAATCCTAGCTTAATGGTGTCTGAAGGATGTGATGTCTACAGTAGTGGCTGGGAGGTTTTAATGGCCAAAACATCCAAAAACCTCTTTGAGCTGGCATATGCCACTGATCTTACTCCAGAGTAACTGAGTGGGATCTTGTGCAGTCTCATGGACAAGTCTTCACTTCATGCAAAGTGTTAACCTCCCATTAAAGCAAATGAAATAAATAAATAAATAAATAAATAAATGTATACTTTTTCCAGCATAGTCTGGTGCAAATGTCTGTAGAATCAGAAATATTTTCAGACTAACAATTAAAGTAGCTGCATTTCTTTACAATCTGTTTAATATTTTAATAACACCTGACAGGTTAGCAGCGGTGGAGAGTGTGTGAAATTTGACTAGTCTGTGCCACCCCTCCTGCTATGTTTCAACAGACTTGATGAAGAAATTTTATATAGTCAGGCAGATAAATAACATCATCATAAATTAAATGATCATTTTTATTACTTTGATTGCAAATCCTTTGTAGTCATAGAAGTCTGGAATGATGCCTGAAGTCTGGAAACCATAGACCATCACTAGGTGCTGGGTTGCTTCCCTGGTGATGCTCTGCCAAGGCCTTAACTACAGCTGTCTTCTCTTCCTGCTTGTTCTTGTGGCTTTTTGCCTTCAGTTTTGTCTTTAGCAAGTGGAATGCATTCTCAGGTGGATTCAGGTCAGGTGTTTAACTTTGTGATTGGCCATTACAGAATATTTCACTTCTTGCCTTGAAAAAGACTTGAGTTGCTTTTGAAGTATGCTTCAGTCTATCTGCACTGTGAAGTGCCATCCAATAAGTTTAAAAGCTTTTGGCTGAATCTGAGCAGATTATATAGCTCCCTACACTTCAAAAGAACCAGTTCCACTGGCGGCCATACATGACCATGCCGTAAGATGAGGTGGTATGCTGCAGGTTATGAGCAGTTCTTTCTCTTCAACATAGAATTCTCTTCTAATCATTCTGCTGCAGTTGATCTTTGTCTTCATAAAGAAAATGTTTTGGCAAACTGTAATCTGGTCTTCCTGGTTTTCAGGCATACCAATGGTTTATGTGTTGTGGTAGAACCCTCTATATTTAGTCTGGTGAAGCACTCTCTTGATTGTTGACTTTGATACAGATACACCTAACTCCTGAAGGATGTTCTTGATTTAGGTAACTGTTGTGAAATGGTTTTTCTTCACCAGGAACAGCATTCTTCTGTCATCCACTACAGTTGTTTTTTTCTGTGGTCTTTCCAAACTTTTGGTGTTCCTAAGATCACCAGTTCATTGTTTCTTATACTAAATGAACCGTAGACCGGTTTAGTCTCCCTATATAACTTACCACTAAAAAATGTACTCAAAGAATGGGAGTGGTGACATTATGACTGCTCAGTGAAGGCTGGAGGACACAATGTCTACAGTATTTCATTTGAACTAATAATCCATAAAAATTTCTGACTCATGAGCTCATGAACTATAGTTTGTAGCAGGAAAGGGCAAATGTATCAGAAGAAACTTTGGGTGAACTGGACAGGAAAAAAAACTTTGTGTTACACTCCACATGGTCAGTATATACAGCACATTATACGGTTGATTACATAATTTATGTATTAATGTACTTATTCATTTATTTATAATGAACGTGTGATATGAGAGAACACTACACAAATACTGACTAAAAATATGTAATATACAAACACTATTGTACACATCTGTTATGGTATGCATCTACAAGCTACTGCCCTACCCAACTGAACGAAGAAGTTAGCTTTGTACACAACTTGGAGTTAGAAATTTCATAAATACAATTAATACCACACACAAGAAGAGGTCAAGCTGAAAAATTCGGTCATAATTTATCTTTAGTCATTGGCTAGGGGATAGCCAGACAATAAACTTGTCTCAACTATCAAGACAAAAGGCTCTCTGGGAAAGTCCCTCTGGAAGCTCATCATAAAAGAGCACAATAAATGGTGTGTGTGTGTGTGTGTGTGTGTGTATGTGTGTTCAGACACTACTGAGTAGGCTTAATGGTTGCTTCAGCATTTAAGCTTTGGGTTGAGTTTTGAAGGGTGTCTTTGTCCAACTGTGACATTCCATCTTACTCTTCATCTCTGTCTTTTCCCCACATGGAGTATAAAGAATACATTCATAAGATCATAAGTTACAATGCCGTCGTGGCTTGTGAATATGGCCCCAGGCAAACAGAGCTTATTTCATCATGATTTGCCTTGCAAATCAGTGTGTTGCAAGTCTACTGCATTGTAAACCTCTTGGGCTGATGTCCTGGACACACTCTGAAATTCCTCTCCGAGAATAAAAAGAATAACAGAATGTTCTAGATTTTAAAAAAAAAACAAAAAACATGGAACCTATAGGGTTTTGTTGTGCTCTATCTCCAAATTGGAAAGTCAAATCGACATGACTTAAACTTTTCACACCCTCGTATAGTCAAGCTCACAAGCATATAGACCTAGTGTAGCCTGTGGATTTCTTTTGTTAGTCAAAATCATCATCGTGTTGTTCAGCTTACACAAGCAACCATGCTTTAACTACTGGTTTACTGTTGATTATTTGAGTATTGATTTCATAGTGATTAAATAATACACTTACTGTAGAGTTTATTAGGAACTCCGGTACACGTGCACATTCATGATGTTATCTAATCAGCCAGTTATGTGGCAGCAGCACAATGCAAAAAAAAAAACCAATCATGCAGATGCAGGTCACGAGCTTCAGTTAATGTTCATATCAAACATCAGAATGAGGAAAAAGTGTGATCTCTGTGACTTTTTAACCGGGGCATGATTGTTTGTACCAGAAGGGTGGTTTTGTGGGTGGAAATGTCCTATTGATGAGAGAGGTCTAACGAAAATGGCCAAATTGGTTCAAGCTGCCAGGAAAGATATAGTAACTAAAATATTCACTCTTTACAATCGTGTTGAGCAGAAAAGCATCTCGGCATGCACAAAACATCAAACTTTAACGTGGATGCAACAACAGCAGAAGACCATATCAGGTTCCACTCCTGTCAGCCAAAAGCGCGAATCTGAGGAGATCATGGGCACAGCCTGTCTCAACTGGACAGTTGAAGATTAGAAAAAAAATCACCTGGTCTCTTTCGTCTTCAACTGTCCAAGATGGTGAATGTACAGTACATACATTAACACATAATATACTAATCCATTATCATTAGGAAATAATAGTGTTTCCTTTTTTAAGTGATACCAGAAACGTGCACTTTGCCATGCTCTATTTGATTTCCCTACACAAATGCCACATCTCGGAAGCATGGACTTATTTTTTCCCACCTGATTTATAAATGTTGTTGGGGACTACATACTGAAATCTGGTGCATTTTTATTTATTTATTTTTTGTCATCTGCGGTTATTTATTTGTTTATAGAAGTTGGTGAGGACAATTGTTATTTAGGCCCTGTTGAATAAAAACCCTGATAGTAATTGAAAGAGGGTGTACTTTCTTTTTCCCATGATTGTATGTCATCATTGCTATTGTTACTTACTTTCACAATTGTACCACTCCGCTTAATGCACTCTGAACCGCTTTCAGATGCGAACTGTAATATAAATTACAACGTAGTCTACCAGTTTCTGCTTAAGGTGCAATATTCGGTTTAGGCTAGTAATTGTGTTGTGTGTTGTGTTGTCTGTTACGTGTATGTTGTTAACTGTGTTGAATGTATCATTTTCTGACCAAACACCAAGAACAATTCCTAGTAATGTCTATGGCGAATAAAATGATTCCGATTCTAAATGATCCCCTGGAGTGATGGGTATTTTATGTTGTGTTTTATGGAAATAGAACGATTATTATTAAAATAAATAAATAATTAAATTTAAAATATTTAGAAATTCACGCTTGACAGGATCAATCCATTAGGTATTTAACTAGGGAATCGAAATGTCCACGTAGTTACAAGTGTGTTGCATTGTGGGTATAGGTATAAATAAAAAAAAAAAAAAAAAAAAAAAAAAAAAAAAAAAAATTTAAAAAAATATTTTAATAATAAAATATGTTAAATTTTAATTATTTTTTTTTTTAAAAAATAATTTTTTAAAAAAATTTTTTTTTTATTTATATAAAATTTGGTTAATAATTTTTGTTTTTAAAAAAAAATTGGGCTTAATAAAATTTTAAAAAAAAAATTTACTAAAACCTAACTGTTTATAGATTAAAAAAAAAAAAAAAAAAAAAAAAAAAAAAAAAAAAAAAAAAAAAAAAATAATAATATAAAAAATATTTTAAATTATTTTTTTTTTTTTTTTATTTTTTTTTTTAATTTAATTAAAAATAAAATATTTTTTTTTTTATTTTTAATTTTATATAAAATTAATTAAATTTTTTTTTAAAAAAAAATTTTAAAAAAAATTAAAAATAAAATTTTTAAAAAAAAAAATTTTTTAAAAATTATTATAATCAAAAAATCAAATGGGTATGATGTTGATGATCTCACAAAAGGTCGTTTCATTCAACGACTGTGGCTTATGCTATAAGGGTAGTTGTTGATTTATGTTATGAACACTTGTGTTTCAACCACAGGTGAAAAATGTCACAATATGTGCATTTCTTTTGTATTAAAAATACAGAAGGGTTTTCAAACGTATTTTATAAACACAATGAGTTAACAGGATGCTTAGCTATTAACATTATTAAAGAATATTCATACCTGACTTAGAGGCTGTTAATTATTATCTGAAATATAAAGGATTAATGCTGTATCAATTCATAATGAGGAAAGGATACATTAAAAATATCGGATAGGATGTGTATAATCTTTGTAATGTACGGTTTAGTTCTATGCTCTTTCAGTTGTTTCTTGTGTTTGTGTCGTTTAACCAGTATATAGGATTGCTTAAGCCTAATTGTCTAAATATTTTAAAACAGCCTGAATAATTCAAGTACACTTTTAATGTACTCTATAAAATTTAAAAACCTTAAAAAAAAAAAAAAAACCTTCATGATTTTTCATTATGGAATTCAAAAGCAGCCTCACAGCTCCAGGATGCATGGTTCGATCCTCTGTTAAAGGTTAGCATGTTCTCCCAGTGTTTGCGTGGGTTTCCTCAGGATTCTCCTTTTTCCTCTGGCAAAAACATGCCAGTAGGTGGATTCGCTTTGCAAAATTGTACCTACATGTGATTTTGTGTGTGTGTGTGTGTGTGTGTGTGTGTGTGCGTATGTATACTCTGTCCCTGCTTCAAGCACAGGATAAGATTCACAGGATATTCATAGGATAGGCGTCGGATCAACCGCGACCATGGCCAGGATAAAATGGTTACTGAAGATGAATAAATCCATCTCGGAGGAAGCCTGTAATGGGAAAATGGTGTATTGCTATAACTCGAGTATTTGATGGCTTTTGAACGCACATATGCAATGCTAGTGATTGAGTCTCTAGTGACATCTCTTCATACGCGGATTAGATGAGCTTTAATTCCTTAGATTTGGTGGTGTGTAATTGATCATAGGACTGGTTTTCCAGGAAGAAGTGACTCAAAGTAGCACCAAGTGGCTTTTTTCTTTGTTCTGCATCCGTGCAGTTTCTTTCACTTTTTAATCATCCCCGCCTCTGTTCCTCTCTCACTGCTAGTCTGTTGTGATGACTGGATGTTTGGGTGGCTTCAGTGAGAAATGACTCAGTACAGTATGGGTGAACGCAGATAACGTTTGTCACATGTTCCTGAAACACCATCATTCCTCTGTCCACATGAGGAACCTCAGTCATGACTGCACTGTGCTCCGAAAGCATGTTTTTTAAATGATATTACAGAAGTCTTGAGAAGAGGCCCGTTCCCCTCCTCTGTATCTTCCCACACACACCACTCTGTATTTGGCATTACTTTGCTTCTGTGATAGAAGAAGGATCATTCTACTGCTGACAAAGATTCAGTCGGATTAGCAAAACATAATCAGTCTCTCACACTAATGACTATTGGCCTACCATGTCAATTAAGTGCATGCGGACAGCATTGCCAGTGGTCTCTGAAGCTTGACCTGAGAGAAACTGGGTTCATAGTGTGCGAGTAAGTAAGTAAGCTGTTAAGTAACCAACCAACCAACCAAGCATACAAACAAACAAACAAACAAACAAACAAACAAACAAAACTGGGCCTAGAAAAATAGGCATGCAGCCTAGAATGTTGAATATGAGACTAACTGACCTAAACACAGCATTGCTTGTCACGACTTCCCCTTTAAGCAGCGTGCTGCAGAGCATGTGAATGCACAAGCACCTGCTTTTTCGTTGTTGACATTCATGAAATTTGGGCACGTGCATTTGTTATGTTTTGTTATGTCTCCTCCCTGTTCTGTCATTGGCTATTGTTTCACGTGTTTCTGAATTGCCCTCAGCCGTCAGCCATTACGAGGCTGATTATGTTTGTATATATAGCGCACGCCTCCCAGCACACAGCGCGGAATACTAGATATATTAGGTAGATTAGATACTTAGTTTAGATTCCTTACGATAGTTTACCATAGTCATAGTCAGTTTAGTTCACGCTGGTTTCTCCGCTCCCAGTCTCTCGCCATGGTTTATGTTTCATGTTTGGTATATAGACCGTGACCTTGATTCCTTTTTTGCCCCGTGTATGCCTGTTTGCCAATCGCCTGACCTTTTGCATGTTTGTGGATCACGTTTTGGATCACGTCTTGGATTTACCTGTCTGTGCCTCTCTTAAATAAAACTGTTCCTACTGCACTTGTATCAGTCATATCTCTATTACGTCACGGAACGTGACACTGCTGAATCCTTTGATTGATCAGAAGATATTAATTCATTTTATATAACAGCACCTCAGTTTAGTAGGTAGATATTTAGTAGGTTTATCGTTACTGTTTTTATAGTAGCAACTCATTCACAGAGACTAGTAAGCTGCACCTCCCCAGACCTGTAACTCTGTGCTTTGTTCAGAAACGGGAACCTAATTTGTTAGTGTTGAGTTTTCTCCTTGGCCCGGCAACATTTCAAAGCGTACCAAAATGTGTTATTGCAAGTCACATGTGAGTAAACTGTCCTCTCATTGGTCAGAGTGCACATGTTTAGATTCCGAGGTTCGGCTCATAGCGGTCATCCATCAAGATAAAAAAAAAGAAAAGGAATGAGCGAGATAGAAAAATATGACTGAGAGACTTCAGGAAGTGTGTTACGGCTTACTCCCGTTTCATCACGGGGAATAGTGCACACTTTCTGGGTGAAGTGTCTAAGGGTGTAGTGTCTAAGCAGCTTGGCTCGCGACTCATGCTCTTCTCGGAAGCCAAAGCGAGTTGTGTTTCAGAGCCTCGCGGATCTGGGCTGGCTGCTGCCGAGGCAGCTAGCTGTCTCAGGTTCAGGGGATCTCTTATGGATTTGGAAGAGGAGCCGGAGACAAGCATTTCTCTATCTCTTGCTCTTTCCTGGTCTGCAAAAAATAGGAATATAGCCAATTTTAGATATCTCATCTGAACTGTGCTCTTCAGACATACAGGTTCAAGAAGCTGACACCCAAACTTATCGTTCCACAGATTCAGTTTGAGGACTGGTTTGTGATGATAGATCTAAAAGGTGCATATTTCCACATAGAAATATCGCTATCTTAATCCCCTTGCACCTTCACAAAGTGCATGGATGTAACTCTGACACCATTGTGACTCAAGGGCATCCATGTACTAAACTAAATGGATGACTGGCTAATTCTAGCACAATCCAGGGAACTGGCAGTTCAACATCGAGATATTGTTCTCGCCCACATGAAGAGCTTGGGGCTCAGGTTGAAAAGTATGCTTTCCCCAATGCAGTGGACAACTTTTCATGGGGTTAAAGGATTCAACTATGATGAGGGCGTTTCTATCCCCAACATACGTAGGGTCAATCCTGTCAACACTGAGCAAGATAAAGCTGCATCTTGGGAGACTACTGGCACTTATGGCCCTACTGCACAGGAGACTGTTCAGTGGTGGCTGAGATGTTAGGGGTTTCGTCCAAGGACAAAACCTCTGAGAATAATGTAGGCGATGCCTACATGCTCTGAGAATTTGAGTGTCCCCAGGTTCTAGCCTTGGGTCACACTCTAGGGGTGTCTCCTTAGCGCAAGACAGTAATGACAGACACCACCCTCACGGGCTGGAGCACGGTCTTAGACAGCTGGACAGCTCACGGTCTCTGGTGCGGTCCTCATCTGGAGCAGCATATAAATTGCCTAGAAATGTGGGCCAAATTTCTAGCACTGAAATGCCTTTCTCAACTGAGAGGTCACCATGTGTTTACGGACAACACACCAGTGGTCTCATATATTGACCATCAGGGAGGATTATGTCCGTGACCCCGTTCAGGCAGGTGCAACTAATTCTTCTCTGGGCAGAAGGAAAGTTTGTATATGTACATTCTGGGAATATGAGGGCAGACATCCTGTTGAGGCAGGGGCTGAGGCCCAGGAATTGGTGGCTCCATCCACAAGTGGTGGAGTCCATATGGCGAGGTTTGGCCAAACGGGACTACATGTGTCGCCT
Source organism: Ameiurus melas (assembly GCA_012411365.1). Lineage (NCBI taxonomy): Eukaryota > Metazoa > Chordata > Actinopteri > Siluriformes > Ictaluridae > Ameiurus > Ameiurus melas. Next base: position 30,443,722 of record CM022760.1, on the reverse strand, counting down.
CTGAGGAGACAACACATGATCTGTGGTTCGCCCTCACTTCTACCGCACAATTAGGGCTGGACACCATGGTGCACATGTGGCCGAGGTCACATCTGTATGCTTTTCCCCTATCGCTCTGCTCCCACAAGTTCTAGCGAGAGTTCGCGAAGACAGTGTATGTCTGCTGCTAGTAGCACCTCATTGGCCAGCTCCAATATGGTTCTCAGAGACAATATCTCAGTGATGGCACTCCTTGGGAGATTCCCATCCACAGGGATCCACTATAGACCCAGTGAACTGTGCAATAGCTACAGTCCTGGAGTTCTTACAAGAACATTTCTCAGCGTGCTGGGCTCCTTCTTTTACGTGGCCACCATTTCAGCCAGCCATGTCCCTGGATGGAGCCTCTGTGGGGCAACATCTTCTAACTACGAGATTTATGCATTGTGTCAGGCAGCTGAGGCCCATCTGCAGACCGTGTATATATTCCTGGGACCTTTCTATGGTCCTGGAAGGTCTGTCAGTTGCCCCATTTGAGCCCTTAGAGTGGATCTACTGTCTCAAGCCAGAGGGCTAATTTATCACCCTGGGCCAGAACTATGGAAGCTGTAGGTCTGACCCCTGAGGGGCACCAGTTCATAGATACTGGTCTCACAACTGAGGTTGCTGTGCAATAGCTACAGTCATGGAGTTCTTACAAGAAAGTTTCTCAGCAGGGTGGGCTCATTCTACAATCAGGGTTTCTGTGGCCACCATTTCAGCCAGCCACACCCCTGTTGATGGAGCCTCTGAGGGGCAACATCCTCTAACTCTGAGGTTCATGCGGGGTGTCCTCCATTCCCCACACCAGAAGAAAGAATGCACCTGCTGTGTCCAGTAAGGGCTCTCTGTACTTACATCCAGTGGCGTAAGTTGGAGCAGCTGCTGGTCGACAGTAGAGGTGATGCTGTGTCAAAGCAGCACATCTCTAATTGGATAGTGAAAGCAATCTCTATTGCTTATGAGGCGCTCGGTCTCGCTACGCCTCTGGGCATAAGGGCTCATTCCAGTAGGGTGGTCGCCTCCGCGAAGGCTTTGTCCAAAGGGCTATCCTTACAGGAGGTGTGTGCTGCTGCAGGGTGGTCTATGCCACACACATTCATTCGTTATTACAGCCTGGATATTCATTCCACCCCAGGCTCGAGTGTCTTGCAGTGACCCTTGGGCTTGGGTCTTTTTGAACAGGCCGTACCCTCAGTATGAGTGTGTATTCTCGTTCCCATGGTGTCATGCTAAACACAACGTTGAAGTTCCCTTCGAAAGGGAACATCTGGGTTACACATGCAACCCTTTTTCCTGAGAAGGGAGCGAGACGTTGCGTAGCTTTGTCATACCAGGGCAGGACTGTGAATTGCGTCTTCGACTTCAGATAATAGAGGCTGATAGCGCGGTTCACAGGTGCCAGATATATATCACGCGATGCGCTTAATAGCCACGTCACCTGATCATGGCAGGACTATAAATAGGCATGATTTTACACAAGCTTCAGATGCTAGTCGTGTGCAAGAGGCGCTCCCATAGTGTTATGCTAAATGCAAAGTCTCATTACCTTCTCAGGGAACAGGGTTACATGCGTAACCCAGACGTTTTTTAGTTTTGTGTTTATTTATTTATTTAATTAATTAATTAATTTATTTTTTTAAATATGTTTGTCAGACCAAATTCCAATGAGGCAATTCGCCTGGTCTTTTGGTCCAAGTTAAACCGTGATTCATGTTGCGAGTCATTAGCAAAACAAACATAGTTTTTATGTAGCACAGTTCCCATCATGCATTGCTATACAGATTGGTCCGTTGGACTGGATTGCTTTCTCACCACAAGCGAACCACTCCAGAGTACAGTGCATCCAGAAAGTATTCATTTTTTAAGGTTACAGCCGCCTTCCAAAATTGATTAAATTAATTATTTTCCCTCAAAATTCTACAAACAATACCCCATAATGACAACGTGAAAGAAGTTTGTTTGAAATCTTTTGAAATATATAAAAAATAAAAGACAAAAAAAGCACATGTACATAAGTATTCACAGCCTTTGCCATGACAATCAAAATTGAGCAAAGGTGCATCCTGTTTCCACTGATCATCCTTGAGATGTTTCTACAACTTGATTGGATTCCATCTGTGGTCAATTCAATAGATTGGACATGATTTGGAAAGGCACATACCTGTCTATTTAAGGTCCCACAGTTAACAATGCATGTCAGAACACAAACCAAGCCATGAAGTCCAAGGAATTGTCTGGAGACCTCCGAGACAGGATTGTATCCAGGCACAGAGCTGGGGATGGGTACAGAAACATTTCTGCAGCATTGAAGGTTCCAATAAGCACAGTGGCCTCCATCATCCGTAAATGGAAGAAGTTTGGAACCAGCAGGACTCTTCCTAGAGCTGGCTGCCCGGCCAAACTGAGCGATCAGGGGAGAAGGGACTTAGTCAGGGAGGTGACCAAAAACCCGATGGTCACTCTGACAGAGGCGTGTCTCTGTGGAGAGAGGAGAACCTTCCAGAAGAATAACCATCTCTGCAGAACTCCATCAATCAGGCCTGAATGGCAGGCCTGATGGAGTGGCCATCCATGAGGATGGCCAGATGGAGGCCATTCCTCAGTAAAAGGGACAAAAAAAGAACTCTCAGACCAAAGATTGAACAAATCTTGAACTCTTTGGCCTGAATGGCAAGCGTCATATCTGGAGGAAACCAGGCACCACTCATCACCTGGCCAATACCATCCCAAGAGTGAAGCATGATGGTGAAGCATCATGCTGTGAGTATGTTTTTCAGCGGCAGGAACTGGGGGACTAGTCAGGATTGGGGGAACGATGAATGCAGCAATGTACAGAAACATCCTTGATGAAAATCTGCTCCAGAGCGCTCTGGATCTCAGACTGTGGTGAAGGTTTATCTTCCAACAGGACAACGACCCTAAGCACACAGCCATGATAACAAAGGAGTGGCTACAAGACAACTCTGTGAATTTCCTTGAGTGGCCCAGCCAGAGACCAGACTTGAACCCGATTGAACATCTCTGGAGAGGTCTGAAAATGGAGTGCACCAACGCTCCTCATCCAACCTGATGGAGCTTGAGAGGTCCTGCAAAGAAGAATGGGAGAAACTGCCCAACAATACGTGTACCAAGCTTCATTCTCAAAAAGACTTGAGGCTGTAAATTGTGCCAAAGGTGCTTCAACAAAGTATTGAGCAAAGGCTGTGAAAGCTTCTTTCACGTCGTCATTATGTGGTATTGTTTGTAGAATTTTGAGGAAAATAATAAATTTAATCCATTTTGGAATAAGGCTGTAACATAACAAAATGTGGGAAAAGTGAAACGCTTTGAAGACTTTCCAGACACACTGTACCTTTGCAATCGGGCCTGGAAGAGGTCATCTTGATTGTTTTGGTGCTGATCTTAACATGATTGCTGTGTTCATGTATGTCTAATCGAAACGAACCATAAGAAAAAACGCACCAGGTTCCAAAACAAATGCTCTAAATGTTGCGCTTTCTATTTTCTCAGTAACATGACAGCTGCGTTTTTCTCTTATTAGCTTCAAGAGTGAGGAAATCATTTGATGATGATACGGCTATTTATCACTGCAAATGATAACAGGAACTAACTAACAGTAAATGTAAATATAAATGGATGTAAAAATTGTAATCGTTGACAAATTGGTGTGGTGTAAGGAAATAAAACACTTCAGCTGCAGTTATAGGAAAATAAGAAACTCCTGGGTAATTCTGCGTCACACCGGGCCACTCAATCACTGATTATTTTCCAATAATAGTACATCTTAAAGTGTTTTATTACTTACATAAGTAATCAAAAGTTGGGTTAACGTTACAGGAAATCAGCCAGCAAAATGACCCAACCCACTCAACCTTGCTATTGGGTTATGTAAATAGCCCAGAATTTTAGCACAAAGGATGTAATAATACGCTGCTTGTAAAATATGATTTATAGAAATTGTGAGAAATAATAGAAGACGAATTTTAGAACAAGCCAACTGAGCCGAAGAAATGAGTGAGGTGAAAACGAATATGCAGTGACAGATTTGGCTCAGCAGGCAGGCAGGCAGGAATTGTGGTGGTTGTGAATATAATAGAGATTTATAATAGCCATTCATAGCTTCATAAGCTCTGGTTTGCAATATGAATGCAGTTAGGGATCAGGATTGCACCATTCAACATCAGCTGTCCTCTTGCTTAAATTTAAGTCTGGCTGGACTGCAGAAGAAGAGGCGACATAATGTGGAGTGACAGCGGTGGCTGAGACATGTACGCAGACACACACGCGCACACACAGTAGTTCTTAAGACAGTGTTTGGCTAATGGAGTGGAAGTATAAGCCCATTAAACCCAGTCCCTTCAGAGAAAGAGCGAGAGACAGAGAGAGAGAGAGAAAGAGGCGGAAGAAAGGAAGGAAGGAACGAGGGGAGACTTAATGACTTGCACTTTTGCCACTATTAATACATACTGAGCAAGAACTTGTGTTCTTTCTCACACACACATACACACACACACATACGTACTGATCTGTGACAGGATGGCTGGTGACAGGACGTTGAGACTGCAGGAGCTAGTGAAGAGGGTGTGTGTGTGTGTGTGTGTGTGTGTGAGAGAGAGCGAGAGAGAGAGAGAGAGAGAGAGAGAGAGAGAAAGAGACCCACTTTAAATCAGCAGGTACTGACAGGATGTTTAGGATCAGCGCATATAACCCCAGACACCTGAACCCACATTTTCACACACTTTCACAGGTAGGTGACCTACCACACAATTGTTAGGAGACAAGGCCATTGTGTAAAACTTCAGCAGTACACACACACACACACACACACACACGTCCTCAAATGATCTGTAACATCACAGAGAGAACCCAGTCAGTGCTGTAGCTCTCAGCAGTCAGGAGGCAGCTGTGGAAGCACTCGCTATGAGCTAATTTGCTCCTGGGAAACAGAATGAAAGGAAACTCACTGGCTTTGCCCATCAAATCCACTTCCCTGTATTCTCTTTATTTTATTCATTTTGCATATTGGTCACACCTGGTGTGTCATGGAAATGAAAATGAAGGGATTTTACATGACTACAACTGTTTCTCGAGATATATTTTTTGTTTGTTCTTGTGCATTCATGGGATGTTTACTTCCACTGCCCATATTAACGATAAGATCACTGTAGTATTTTTACAAAGGGACAGACATGCAAAAACACATCAGACATAAAGCTTTAATAATTCATAAAGACATAAATAATATCCTATACTCTTACTTAAGTTAAAAATGTAAATGAACCTGTTACTGGCTAAAGTACAGTTGCAATCACAATTATTCAAGCCCCATTGCAAATCAGGTTTATCACGTGACTTTCAGCTGTTTGCAACGAACAAATCAAACAAAACCAGTTGAAATAGTTCGACACGACGAATGCTTCAAGTGGTTTCCTCAAATTCAACTGAAAATGCAACTTATAATGACTTCTCCAGTCTCAAAATTACTCAACACCCTGAACAGAATCCCTCACAACAGTACAATTATGCAGAACAGGTGTTGATTCAAGCACACCTGATGCAACTAATCAAGGGTTCATTAGTTGCCCAGGTGTGCTTGAGCTGGAACAGTTCAAATACCTGAACTGGCTAGGGGTTTGTAGAGTGTCACATTTGACTGCATGTTAGAAATATGAAATCAAAAGAATGTTCCAAAAAGTTAAGAGAAGAGATCATCACCCTTCACAAACAAGGAACAGGATACAAAAAGATAGCAAAGGCACGGAATGTTCCTAGAAGCACCATTGGAAGCATAGTTCACAAGTTCAAATTTAAGTAAACACCGGTTACACTACCTGGACGGGGCAGAAAAAGGAAGCTAACAACATCTGCCACCAAATTTCTGAGAAGGCAGGTGGTGAAAAACCCTCGAGTGACTGCAAAAGACCTGTAGCAAGACTTTGTGGCATCAGGCACTGAGGTCTCAGTGAGCACAGTAAGGCGCGTAATAAATGCAGAAGGTTTCCATGCAAGAGCTCATTTCAATTGAATTTGGGGAAACCACTTCATGCATTCGTTGTGTTGAACTATTTCAATTGCTTGTGTTTGATTTGTTCATTGCAAACAGCTGAAAGTCTGTAAATTTTGACAATAAACCTGATTTGCAATGGGGATTGAATAATTTAGATTGCAACTGTAGCGATATAAGATTTATGAGTAACTATGTATTGTAGACAATATACGTGGAATTAGACATACTATTTTTGTCTTTAATTAATTTACATTTATGGCATTTGGCAGACACCCTTCTCCAGAGTGTCATTGATCTTATTTGTACAACTGAACAGTTGAGGGTTAAGGGCCTTGCTCAAGGGCCCAGCATTTTGCAGTGCTGGGATTTGAATTTATGACCCAATGTCTTAACCACTGAGATATCACCAATGACTTTTGATCAGATCCAATCCAATGCAATGATGCCAATCCAATAGCTATTGGATTATAGCAGCACCAATTGATTATGCAATTTGAAAATCAAATGATTAAGTTTTTAACTGAAAGGCATTTTCTTTTATTTATTCTGCTAGATGGCTGGACAGAAAACAAACCCTCTTCTGGGAGTACTTTACACAGCCAACAACAGAGAATGCAAAGTGCGATATTTGCAGTGACATGATGAAAATGGGGACCGCAACAGGAAAGAATATTACATAAACACTGTATTATGCACAATAAATGTTCATTTAGTTTCACAGATTTTCTGTATGTCTCATTTACTGTAATAAAATTAGTGTTCCCTTATACTACTCATATTAACGAGAAGATCGGTAGTCCTGAGAAGGCCTCAAACTCAGATGTGTTCTTGATTTGTCCAAGACATGAAGGTGCATTTGTTGCTGATGCATCATTTATTCACAACATCGTGATGGAACGTTTCCTGTCAAAAATGTTTTAGATCTTTATTTTCAGTAAATATCGCATTTAAAAACTAGGACAGATAAATGGATAATGCAGTTGTTGATTATTTATGAATATCAAACTGTTGAAGAGGTAAGAACTCAAGTCTGTTCTTGATATTGAGAACCTGACATAATGAAAAAGAATCTTTAATTGCGCCTTCTTATTTCCTTTGTTGGCTTCCATTTCAGGCTTCTTAGCCCCATCCTCTGAGGAAGCAAGGAAAGGGTGTGAGGAACAGAAACCAGAGGACAAGATGAATCAAGAACAAATATATTTATGAAATAAGATGTTCTTGCGGTCTGAAGTCTCACTCTAAAACGCATTTAGTGATCTGTGATTACACTGAAATAATATTAAACAAAACATATTGCACGTGCGAATCACATGCTTAAATGTTGATGTTTTAGCCTAAGATTCTTCTCATCACATGAGTACTCATATGGCCATTTTTAAAGCAAGACTTATGCTAAAATTAATAAGACTTCTACAGTGCCTTGCGAAAGTATTCGACCCCCTTGAACTTTTCAACCTTTTGCCACATTTCAGGCTTCAAACATAAAGATCTAAAAAAAATTTTTTTTTGTGAGGAATCACCAACAAGTGGGACACAATTGTGAAGTGGAACGAAATCTATTGGATATTTTAAACTTTTTTAACTAATAAAAAAATTAAAAGTGGGGCGTGGAAAATTATTCGTCCCCTTTACTTTCAGTGCAGCAAACTCACTCCAGAAGTTCAGCGAGGATCTCTGAATGATCCAATGTTGTTCTAAATGACTGATGGTGATAAATAGAATCCACCTGTGTGTAATCAAGTCTCTGTATAAATGCTCTGTGATTGTATCAGGGTTCTGTTGAAAGCGCAGAGAGCATCATGAAGACCAAGGAACACACCAGGCAGGTCCGTAATACTGTTGTGGAGAAGTTTAAAGCCAGATTTGGATTCAAAAAGATTTCCCAAGCTTTAAACATCCCAAGGAGCACTGTGCAAGCGATCATTTTGAAATGGAAGGAGTATCAGACCACTGCAAATCTACCAAGACCTGGCCGTCCCTCTAAACTTTCAGCTCAGACAAGGAGAAGACTGATCAGAGATGCAGCCAAGAGGCCCATGATCACTCTGGATGAACTGCAGAGAACTACAGCTGAGGTGGGAGAGTCTGTCCATAGGACAACAATCAGTCGTACACTGCACAAATCTGGCCTTTATGGAAGAGTGGCAAGAAGAAAGCCATTTCTCAAAGATATCCATAATAAGTTTGGTCTAAAGTTTGCCACAAGCCACCTGGGAGACACACCAAACATGTGGAAGAAGGTGCTCTGGTCAGATGAAACCAAAATCGAACTTTTTGCCCACAATGCAAAACGATATGTTTGGCGTAAAAGCAACACAGCTCATCACCCTCAACACACCATCCCCACTGTCAAACATGGTGGTGGCAGCATCATGGTTTGGGCCTGCTTTTCTTCAGCAGGGACAGGGAAGATGATTAAAATTGAGGGGAAGATGGATGCAGCCAAATACAGGACCATTCTGGATGAAAACCTGTTGGAGTCTGCAAAAGACCTGAAACTGGGACGGAGATTTATCTTCCAACAAGACAATGATCCCAAACATACAGCAAAATCTACAAAGGAATGGTTCACAAATAAACGTATCCAGGTGTTAGAATGGCCAAGTCAAAGTCCAGACCTGAATCCAATCGAGAATCTGTGGAAAAAGCTGAAAACTGCTGTTCACAAACGCTCTCCATCCAACCTCTCTGAGCTCGAGCTGTTTTGCAAGGAAGAATGGGCAAGAATTTCAGTCTCTCGATGTGCAAAACTGATAGAGACATACCCCAAGCGACTTGCAGCTGTAATCGCAGCAAAAGTTGGCTCTACAAAGTATTAACGCAAGGGGGCCGAATAATTTAGCATGCCCCACTTTTAATTTTTTTATTAGTTAAAAAAGTTTCAAAAATCCAATAGATTTCGTTCCACTTCACAATTGTGTCCCACTTGTTGGTGATTCTTCACAAAAAATTTCAATTTTATATCTTTATGTTTAAAGCCAAAGGTTGAAAAGTTCAAGGGGGCCGAATACTTTGCAAGGCACTGTATGTAGGATACATTTGCATTCTTGATCTGGATGACTCCTAGTCTTTGGTTTATGACATAGGATCAAGGAATCAAGAAGGTTGATTCTCATGGTTACTTCCTCTTACATATGTTCCTTCTGATTAGTTTTACTATGATTTAAGTGGTGGAGAAATCCACAACATGTCCAGGCTAATAGATTATTAATCATCATCTCCTGGTCTGGGCAAGTAGGTTCAGTAGGCGAGCGTTGTTTATTCTCACACATCTTCCGGGGTACAATCTGGACATCGATGGGGTCTATTTTTACCAGATGGATTACTCAGCTTGCATGACTGACTGATTAATTTTTTTTAATCCAGTATCCAGCATGCTCTGATGGTTAAACAGAGATGAATTGGAATGAATCATTGCAATGAAAACCGTTATATAACATTATTTGTAGTTCAACCCCAGTTCCAAAAAAGTTGACAGTATGGAAAATGAAAAAACAACAACAACAACAACAAAAAGAGTCATTTGAAAATTCAATTCACCATGTGCTATATTGAAAACGTCTGGGTTATGCATGTAACTCTGTTCCCTGAGAAGGGAACTAGACGTTGCATTTGCATAACACTATGAATTTGCCTCTCGCGTGACCGGCATCTGAAGCTTGTGTAAAATCATGCCTACTTATAGGCTTGCCATGATCAGGTGACGTGGCAATTCAGCGCGTCACATGATATAAATATGGCACCTGTGAACCGTGCCGCCAGCCTCTATTATCTGAAGCGAAGACGCAATTCACAGGCCTGCCCTGGTATGACAAAGCTACGCAACGTCTCGTTCCCTTCTTAGGGAAAAGGGTTACATGTGTAACACAGACGTTCCCTGTCAAAGGGAACTTCACCTTGCGTTTAGCATAACAGTATGGGAACAAGGATACCCACTCCCTCATACTGAGGATACAGCCTGTTCAAAAAGACCCAAGCCCGAGGGTCACTGCAAGACACTCGAGCCTGGGGTGGTATGAATATCCAGTCTGTAATATCGAATGAATGTGTGTGGTGTAGACCACCTTGCAGCAGCACACACATCCTATAAGGATAACCCTTTGGACAAAGCCTTCGCGGAGGTGACCGCTCTAGTGGAATGAACCCTTATGCCCAGAGGCATAGTGAGATCGCGCCTCATAAGCAATAGAGGTTGCTTCCACTATCCAATTAGAGATGTGCTGCTTTGACACAGCATCACCTCTACTGTCGACCAGCAGCTGCTCCAACTTACGCCACTGGATGTAAGTACAGAAAGCCCTTACTGGACACAGCAGGTGCATTCTTTCTTCTGGTGTGGCGAATGGAGGACACCCTGCATGAACCTCGGAATTAGAGGATGTTGCCCCTCAGAGGCTCCATCAACAGGGGTGTGGCTGGCTGAAATGGTGGCCACAGAAACCCTGATTGTAGAAGGAGCCCACCCCGCTGAGAAAGTTCTTGTAAGAACTCCAGGACTGTAGCTATTGCGCAGTTCAAGACAAAACGCTGACACTTGAGTGCATACAATTTCCTTGTGGATGGTGCTCTAGCATTTAACATGGTCTCTACATGGATCCCTGCGGATGGGAATCTCCCAAGGAGTGCCATCTAGCAGGGATATTATCTCTGAGAACCATATTCGAGCTGGCCAATAAGGTGCTACTAGCTGCAGAGATAGACTTTCTTGGCGAACTCTCGTGGGAGAGTTGTGGGAGCAGAGCGATAAGGGAAGAGTGTACAGATGTGACCTTGGCCACATGTGCACCATGGTGTCCAGCCTTAATTGTGCGGGAGGAATGAGGGCGAACCACAGTGGGTCGTGTGCTGTCTCCTTGGAGGCGAACACATGCAATCCCTCTTGGCCAAACCTTGCCATATGGACTCCACCACTTGTGGATGCAATCACTGACAAACATTCCTTCTGCCCAATGAAGAATTAGTTGCGCCTGACTGAACTGGGGGCACCGACATAATCCTCCCTGGTGGTCAATATATGAGACCACCGGTGTGTTGTCTGTAAACACACGGTGACCTCTCAATTGAGGAAGAAGGAATTTCAGTGCTAGAAATATGGCCCACATTTCTATGCAATTTATATGCCACTCCAGATGAGGGCAGAGACCAGAGACCATAAGCTGGACAGCTGTCTAAGACCACGCACCAGCCAGTGAGGGAGGTGTCTGTCATTAACGTCATGCACTAAGGATACACCCCTAGAGTGTGACCCAAGGCTAGAAACCGGGAACACTCAAATTCTCAGATCACGTAGGCATCACCGCGTGACATTGATTATTCTCAGACGCTCCAACTTCTCAGCCACCACTGAACGGTCTCCTGTGCAATAGGCCCATAAGCGCCAATAATCTTCCAAGATCCAGCTTTATCTTGCTCAGTGTTGATAGGATTGTTGGGGATAGAAACACCCTCATCGTAGAATCCTTATAACCCCTAGAAAAGTTGTCCACTGCACTGGGGAAAGCATACTTTTCTAAGGTTCAATGTGAGCCCCAAGTTCTTCATGTGGGTGAGAACAACATCTTGATCTTGAACCGCCAGTTCCCTGGATCATGCTAGAATTAACCAGTAGTCCAGGTAGTTTAGTACACGGATGCCCTGGAGTCACAATGGTGTCAGAGTGACATCCATGCACTTTGTGAAGGTACAAGGGGATAAAGATAGTGATATTTCTATGTGGAAATATGCACCTTTTAGATCTATTGCCACAAACCAGTCCTCAAACTGAATCTGTGGAACGATAAGTTTTGGCGTCAGCATCTTGAACCTGTATGTCTGAAGAGTACAGTTCAGATGACCCCATCCAGTGTGCCCCGAGTTTCCTGGGATAGGCTCCAGGCTCCCTGCGACCCTGTGTTGGATAAGTGATATGGAAAATAGATTGATGACGAGTCAAATAGAGAGAACATCATAGCCCATTCCTGAAATGTTAACCAAGTGTCATAATAATATACTACAGGTACATCAGGGTCATTATTAGGAGAGCATCAAGACTATGTTTCTTCTCTGTTAGTAGTGGTGGGTGGTATGACAATTTTAGATCAGGAACAATTAAAATTTCCCCATGATATGATTTTACAGAGAGATGAGCACCCTCATAATATTAACCAAAATTGTCACAAACACGTCAATAATAACCAACCGTAGGCAGCTCTGTAGCTTATGTTTCTTCCTCATTTTGTTTGTTAACACAGCAGTATGGAGGAGTTGGTGAAATTAAAAGATTTCAATCAGTTATATGGAACCTCTCTATTTTACATTACCGACATGGTGCAAACAGCGGTTTGCAAAATATGCAAAGGCAAGATTGGCACATTGAGGAAACATGACAAACATGTTTAAACACCAAAGATGCACCCAAAATTGTGTGCCAAATTACCAGATAACATACAGTTGCGAGCATATGTGAGTGCTACAGCACCACTGCCAGAAACAACAATAACAGATACATCCGAAACAGGTACTCCTAATGAGAAAACAAGTATCACTGGAAAGACACCACTTATGTCACATTCTAGCTGGCCAATAATATACTAGCCAAACAGTCAAAATCTGGCTCCCAATTGGCACAACTGAAAATCTTTACCCCATTGACAGTGGATTGCGAGTTTGTCTGTGGCTGGGAGTCCAAGAAAGCAAAATTGTCCCTGGCCTGGGAAGGAAGACATACGATTGGTTAGTGTCTGTCACAGCAACATTAGGAAATTGTGGGCATCTGTAAGCACATGCATGCAGAATTGGGCGGGTAGCACTTTCCTTCAAGTGTGTCATGCTGCCCCATGATGCAGCAGTTTGAAAAGATGCGGTTGGCTGGCTTCTGTGATAGCCTTCACCCTCCCCAGTTGGTAGCAGTTGTATGAAAGGTGGGTGAGAATTGGCCAAGAATAAATTAGGTAGAAAACGTTGGGAAAAATTCTCATTCTCAGTCACAAATATTTTTCTAACACCACCATTCCTCGGCTGTACACAGAATTCGAGATAACTGCAATAGAACAATGAAACTTGAATTACTTATTTTAATAATGTTAAATATGAACATTTAAATATACAATGTATGGATACATGTTTGTGAACACCTGACAATCACTCTCATATGTCCTTGTTGCATATTGTTGCATCCAATTCCAAAGTTGGTTATATCTTTGCTGTATTACAACCTCCACTCTTCTGGGAAGACTTTCCACTAGATTTGTGAGTGTGCGGATTTGTGCGCATTCAGCCACAGGATCGTTAGTGAGGTCAGGCACTGATGAAGGCCTGGCATGTAATTGGCATACAAATTCATCCAAAAAGTGTTCAGTGGGGTTAAGGTCAGGGCTCTGTGCACACCTGAACTCTTCCACACCAGCTTTGGAAAACCATGGAGCTCACTTTGTGCACAGGTTTTGTGCACAAGTTTTGGGCCCTTTAGTTCCATTGAAGGATAATCTTAAAGCTACAGATACTTGTGTGCTTCAAACTTTGTGGCAATATTTTGGACATTGTCCACATATGGGTGTGATGGTCATGTGTCCAAAAACCTTACTCCGTGTAGTGTATTGAAATACTTACTTACCTGTCAATCACCTTTCTATTTACTGCAGTTGTAAATATGCCATCCATATACATTTTAGAAATAATTGTTTACATTTTGTTGGGATGTGCACTAGACCTTAGTATCTAATAGACAGTAAGGTGTTTCTGCTATCCGTCATTCCATCTCAAGTGGTCCAATGATTGCAAATTTTGTTGCTTGACCATTTTTTAATTTTTCCAATTTTTTTTTTGAGTAATTACCTCTATGTATTGATAATGCAAAAGCACATGTTTTTTTCTTTCTTTTTTTACGATGGCCATCTTTGTCTTATGGCACAAAACAGACTTTGGTTATACAGCTGTTTACGGAAAACTCATTATCTTATGGGCCAGGCTCCTTGGAACAAAAACTGATCTCTAGAGCACAATACAAGGCACATTGACCAACCTGCACTGAACTACTTGAGATGGAATAACCCTTATTTCTTTTGTTAGAGGTTATATTTTCATCAGTAGAGAAATTTTGTTTGGTTGCTCTGTTCAGTAACTTTCAAAATAGTCTTAAAAGCCAACAAGAAAAATTATTGTGATAATCAAGTGAAAATCATGAACAAATTGTGATATGATATATGCTGGCCAGATCACCTAACTCTACACAGTAGTCTCTATTAATGCACTTAACTAGCCAAATAGCTTGACTTATGAGTTAAATTATATTATCTTAGTAATTAGTTTTGCTGGAAACCAAGACATGTGACTGGACAAGAACATTGCAGCTTCTCAAAAACGAGCTCCCTTTCTAAACCCCAACAAGAATAAGGACATAACCACATGTACCACATAACTTTGTCCTACTGAGTTTTGTCCCCATAATACTCTATTATTAATTAGAACATGTGCATGTGGACAAAGTCCATCTCATAACTCAAAGCTGTTCTGAATCACAGATCTCTTGTACATCAATGGTGTGATAATGCTACCTTTTATTAAAAGCAAATCAATTCTTCCACAATGCTTCTCTTGCAGCACGGCTACAATCTAATGCATGAAAGTTGGCTTTTGATGCTTCCAATGTGTTTTAAAATCACCAGCATTTTTTTTATTTTATTTTTTTTGCCATAATGGAATTATGATTGCCAGTGTTTTGTTAATCTGTGTGTAAACATATTCCTTCACATGAGAATCTCACTTATTTAAACCACAGTTCATAGCCATCTTCTAATTTCTCCAGAAGCTTAATGTATAAATGTTGTTTTTGCACAAAACTGAATAGTACACATCATTTCCCATGCATACTGTACAGTATATGAAGAAATTTAAGGACCAGATTTGAAGAAGTGTGCATACCCAACCGTCAGTCATGTTGTAATAGAAGCATTGATTTGCTTTTTTTTTTTTTTTATGAAAGGTAACATTTTCACACTATTGCTTTGAGTTATGAGATGACCTTTGTCTACATGCATGCATTTTAATTTATAATTGAGTATTATGGGGACAAAACTCGATAGGACATAAAGTTAGTGTATGTGGTCATGTCCTTATTCTTGTTGGGGTTTAGGAAGGGAGCTGTAAATAGGACATAGCACGACTTGTGTGTGTGTGTGTGTGTGTGTGTGTGTGTGTGTGTGTGTGTGTGTGTGTGTGTGATTTAATTTGTGCTTTTTTTCCCATGTCCCAAGATTTGGAATGAAATCTATGCCACACATTTTGTTCATGAGGGCCTGGGGTTCCTTAATTTTGACTATGACTCTGGATAAACCCCTAGTGTTCATGTTGGTCTGTGATCTTTCATCTGCTCTGGAAATGGCCTTGGATAAGCCTGAATAAATATTACATTCACAAGCCTCTGCCTATAATGTGTTACATTTCCAATCTCAGTCAGTTGCTGGACTATGATG
The DNA here is from genome assembly GCA_012411365.1 of Ameiurus melas. Classification (NCBI taxonomy): domain Eukaryota; kingdom Metazoa; phylum Chordata; class Actinopteri; order Siluriformes; family Ictaluridae; genus Ameiurus; species Ameiurus melas. The sequence continues at coordinate 30,428,245 of CM022760.1, read as the reverse complement.
AATTGTATACCTGATTTCAGTAAACAATACTTTGGTTTACAATGGACCGCAGTGAGATTCACTTGGATACCTTCTTGTCTGTGTTCACACATGCTGTTTTTCACAAAACTAGTGATGTATGACACAAAATTTACAATAAATGCTGCTGTCATAAGGCCATCTTTCCCATTCTTCTTCTCACCTTGTAAATATGTCGGACCATATTTGGATAGCTCTATCCTCTTAGCATTCTGAGTTACAGGTGTGCTCTCCTCCAAAGATGCGGGTAGGTGTCCTCTTATCTCCTCTTGCCTACTTTCTTGAGTGTATTTTTATACACTACAAGCGTGCTACAGAACTCATTGACTTACGTCAATGTTTGGTATCTCTATGAAATTGCAGTGTACTTTTTTTTTTTCTCTCCGCTTACCTTTCATTCTTCCTGATGGGTAGGTTTCTCCCTTGGGGTTCTCTCATCTCAGCATTTCACTTCTGTGGCTGTCATGGGCTGTTTCTCTGATCAGTCTGCTGATCAAGTTATCTGAAATAGTAAGACAAAGGATCGATGTTGCAAGACTCACGCTCGTGCACCTAGTGTCGAAACCTTTGGAAGCCAGAGGCTGGATCAGCACTGACCATTGTAAGGACACAATATCTGACTAAGATACCCCCTGTGGTGCAGTGATGCCAGTGCCAATACAGTGAGCTCAGCTAGCTGCCAGATTTATCCCTCAAAATCTGATTTAAGCCCCCCAGCCTAAACAGCTTGCTAGTCACAAACACCCACATCCAGTCCAATGATAACTCAGAAAAATAACAAGAAAGCAGTTTCTAAGGACCTAGCAGCAAGGATGATTCAACTGATGTCAGAGGTTCATAAATCTCAACAGACCTTTGACGATGATATGTGTACAGGCTTGTCTGGAACGTTCTTCCAGGCTGATAATGACCTAGCAATTGAATTGCCATGTTCAACTACGGCCGTAATATCATCATAAAATGGGTCTGTGTTAGCATGCAAGGTGCCGCAAAATGGCGGCAGCCCAGAGCAAGATTGGATGGCGCATCAGGGAGTATGGATAAAAGTTAATAATGCCTGTGAATTTTTTTGTAATCATTAAGCAAATGCATTTCTATTGCAATTTAAGGTAATTTTCACCTCAAGAGAGTGCAGTTTGAGAAACCTGATGATTTTATTTAATGTTTCTATCTAACATCTGGATAAAAGCACTTGTATGGTAACTGCTATTGTACGGTATATTATCAAAGCCGTAAAACAAGCAGTCTCAGTTATAATGTTTTATTTTAAGTTGATATTAATAACCCTCCCTGAACCATGTTGTATTATTGGCAGTCTAAAGGGGGCAGTAATTGCAGACTTTTCACCAAAGATGTTACATCCTACCAGTACAGACCTCCATCCCATCTTTACATGGATCGAAAGACTCCTTGATTGAATGTAATCTTACACAATGCTTTTCCAAAAGACAAGCTACTGGATTTATTTATTTTTACCAAACATCTACAGGAAAATTCCAGTTTGGTTTTCCTCCCATTAGGAACAAAGGAAAATGTTTTTCTAGCAGTTTTTCTGTGATATTCTGTCAGAATCCTTTCATGAAATGTTTAACTTGCAAATAAGAAGATATACAGATGTCTGTGCCATATGAGGGTTATGTTCTGCCTGATTTCCCCATAATGAGAAAACATTCACCACAGCCACCACTGTCCATCAACCTTCCCAGCACCTGCTTAGTACCAAATGATTCCATCCCTATAATGATTCCATTATCTTATTATACACAGATAAGACTCAAAGTACAGTTTCTACATCCTGACAGAGAGTTGCAGTCAGAATAATTGGGACAAAGGTGAAATTCTGAAGTATCAGAGTAGGAGTTTAATTGGTGGTAAGTGCTGCATCTGCAACGTTGTCTATACCAGGACTCGGCTACTCATCCAGGAATCTGACAGCTTGCACTAAGCCTACTTATGCCATGATAATTATCCATCGAGCTGTGCCACATAACTGTATACTGGATGCTGATATGTTGGAGAAGCTGCCCACAGTCTTCATATTGCATAACAGCCTCTATAGTGTGAACTCAGAAAGAGGAAGATGCAAGGAAATTGGTGTGCAGATGAGAGGTATGATTTATGAATAGTAAAGACTTCAATGTGAGATGTTACGAAATCTGTTTCAGGCCAGCTTCTTGGAACCAACTGATGCCAAATCAAGTGGTTTCTGTTATACAGGTATATTCCGTATTTAGAATAGGCATGCTTTTTAATAGGAGAATCACTGATGATGCACTTTTTTGGCTCGGACAAACCACAGTATTTTCTTGTAATAGCTGAGGTTGATATGATTCTTTACTGATTTAATATTGTGGAATGAGACACAGTGAAAAGTGCTATATACGTGTGCCATAAAAAACCACTGACAGGTGGAGACCTTCCTATATAACATTAAAACCACTGACCGATAACGTGAATAACATTGATTATCTCATTACAATGGCACATGTCACGGGTTGGGATATGTTAGGCAACAAGTGAATAATCAATCAGTTGATGTGTTGGAAGCAGGAAAAATCTGCAATCGTAAGGATCTGAGTGACTTATACCATAAAGTCATATTATAAAGGCCAAATTGGATTGGCTAGATGACTGGGTCAGAGCATCTCAAATGGCAGGTTTTGTAGGGTGTTCATGGTATTCAGTGGTTAGTTCCTGCAAAAAGTGGTCCAAGGAAGGACAACCGGTGACAGTCATGGGTGCCTAAGTCTCATTGATGCATATTTGGAGGGAAGGCAAGCCCGTCTTGTCTAATCCCACAGAAGCGCTACTGTAGCAAAAATTGCTGAAAAATGTAATGCTGGCTTTGATAGAAAGGTGTCAGAACACACTGTGCATTGCAGCTTGCTGTGTATGGGGCAGCGTAGCCGAAGACTGGTCCGAGTGCCCATGCTGACCCCTGTCCATCACGGAATGAGAGTAGCAATGGGCATGTGAGCATCAGAACTGTACCATGGAGCAATGGAAGAAGGTGGCCTGGTCTGAGGAATCATGCTTTCTTTTACATCATGTGGATGGTCGTGTGTGTGTGTTTGTGCATCTCTTACCTGGGGAACACATGGTACCAGGATGCGCTATGGCAAGAAGGCAAGTTGGCAGAAGCAGTGTGATGCTCTGGGCAATGTTCTTCTGAGAAACCTCGGGTAATGGCATTCATCTGGATGTTCTTTTGACATGTATCACCTACCTAAACATTGATGAAGACCTAGTACACCCAGTCCTGGCAACGGTATTCTCTAAAGGCATTGGCCTCTTTTAGCAGGATAATGCACCCTGGCACACTGCAAAAATTGTTCAGGAAAGGTTTGAGAAATTCATTTGCTATTACATTATAAAACATTCACCACAGCCACCACTGTCCATCAACCTTCCCAGCACCTGTTTAGTACCAAATGATTCCATCCCTATAATGATTCCATTATCTTATTATACACAGATAAGACTCAAAGTACAGTTTCTACATCCTGACAGAGAGTTGCAGTCAGAATAATTGGGACAAAGGTGAAATTCTGAAGTATCAGAGTAGGAGTTTAATTGGTGGTAAGTGCTGCATTTGCAACGTTGTCTATACCAGGACTCGGCTACTCATCCAGGAATCTGACAGCTTGTGCTAAGCCTTAATAATTATCCATCCGGCTGTGCCATGTTGATGAATACTGGATTGCTGAAATGTTGGAGAAGTTGCCCATGAAATATGACTGAGTTCAATTTGTTGACTTGGCCTCCAAATTCTCCAGTTCTCAACCTGATCAAGTATATATTATATATAGTTTGTACATATAAGAGTTACAAAAACTGTCTCAAGGTGAAAATCTAAAAGAGTGTAGTTTGCCCAGTTGCACTGGAGCAGAGTGTTGGCCTGCATCCACCAAACACCAGCAGACCTTCCACACCATGGAAATGTGCCTGCTTCGATGGTCGTTCAGATTGACCCGACTAGATGAAGTCATGAATAAGGACATAAGTATGGTGTTTTGAGTAGCCCCAATCATTGAGAAGGTGAGAGAAGCGCATCTCCACTGGTATGGTCATGTAGTTCGCAGTAGTGAGGCATCAGTTGACAGGAGGGCACTGCGTTTAAGCCCCGATGGACGACAACTACGTGGGTGACCAAAGAAGAGGTGGATGGATTGGATCAAAGAAAACATTAACCATGACAATACCTCTCCAGACGATGCCCTGAACCAGATCAAGTGGAGAATGATGTGCCAATCAGCAGACCCTACACCATGGGAAAGAGAGAATGTTTTATGTAATATATCATTTCTTCTATTATTTAGCTTTTAAATAATAATTAGATGCATGTTTAAAATGGACCTAAAACTGATCTATAGCTCTAAATGTAACTATTCTTAAATGTTTTTGTTACAGACACTTCCTGTTTGCCAGGCTTTTGCTTATTCCTCATCTCTCAGTGTCTAGTTGTCATGACGTCTTGTCTCTTTGTCTTTAGTTCCCTAGTCCTAGTTCCTAGTCTTGTATTTTCATTGATTTCTGGTTTCGACCCCAGCCTGTCTGTTTAGAGTGATCATTGATTTACCTGTGGGTGATCTGACCCCTGCTCTGGATTATAATTGTGTGTATAATTGGATTATTTTAAGCACTAGGCTAGCGCTAATAATGTTTCAAATATAATTAAAACACAAGACCTATATAAATATACATTTGGCCAGTATTATCAGATCCTAAGTTTGAAATAAAACACATTATTACATTACAATATTCTATTACATAGAATTGTTCTCACTTATCTGCTACTTTTCAGCTACTTACTGCTCAAAATGAGAGAGAGCATGAGAGACACACAGACAGCTCTGCAATAACACCGCGCAAATAGGTGTCAGGTATGCAATGTTAATTAGCTTATCTTTATATACCACCCTCCCGCTTCAGACTCCCACTAAACTATCTTGCTACACTATAACAGTTTATAACATCCGTGATTAATATTCCTGACAGAATATTTTGACAGGATGAAATCTAACATAAATGCTAATAAAAAGTTTCATTCATGCTTGAAGGTTGGATCCCTCATATTGAAATGAAATTTTATACGGTGTAACCATTTTAATTGATATTCTTTTCAGGTTAGCTAGACTGTTAGCTTGGTGAGCTAGTCTGTCTAAATAAACTGTCCATTAGCAGTAGTTCTGCCACAAGTCTGAATGAATTCTTATATTCCATTTGTTTTCTACCTGTTTGTCTCTGTTTATCTGTTCCTGTTTGTCTCTCTTTAGATGTTTCTGACTGTTCATACCTGTTTTTTATTTCTGTAAAGCTGCTTTGAGACAATGACTATTGTAAAAAGCGCTATACAAATAAAATTGAATTGAAATTGAATTATATGACTGACTACCATAGAAGACTGTGAGGTATTTTAGTCCTAGGGGTCTTGTCTTAAATTTTATTTCGAAGAGAACATCATGTCAAATGCTTCATGTGTAATTCTCCATGGGTTCATACAGTGACTTGTATACACACCCTTGAACGTTTCCACTTGATTAGTACTTAATATTTTTTACACATTTTTAGTATATTTTAGTATTAGAATCTGGAATTGAAATGGACTTTTTAAAGTGTCACTTACTAGGGGTGTAACGATACACTCCGGTCACAAGTCGATTCACGATTCGATTTCAGTCAAGATAAAGACTGAAAAGACTCCTTTTTTATTTTTTATTTCTAATAAAAAATAATAAAAAATGCAAAACAATATGTATTTTTGCCTGTATAAAATTAAACAAATTTGCTCTGAACAGAGGTTTAATATTGCAAACAAAATGTACTACAGGTTTACCGTATCTTAAAAATAAATAAATGTATAAATTCTCCCAAAAAATGAACGAATTCTCTGACCCGGGGAAAGGGATCGAGTGAAACAGTAGCAGTGCCTGAGACGTCATGGTAACATATAAATAGAGCTCCAAAGTTGGTTAAAATGCCTGATTTCCACAATCTCTTTCTCTGGCAATGGAGATTACACTGACGCAGGGTTGGTGTCATTTGAAAGCTATGAAGAGCTCTTTCTAATGTTTTCATTATGGTTATGTAAACAAATAACTTGTAATGCATGTCAGTCGTTGTGATCCAGAGCTATCAGGTGATCAATCACTTCAAAGCGCAGGCATTTGTTGGTTGTATTCATCCCCTAGCTCAAAACTTGATAGAACTACCTTACTGCAATTGGGTCTCTTTGATATTTTGCCCATTCTTCTTGGCAAAATTGCTCAAGCACTGTCCGATTGGGTTATCAGTCTTGCCACAGATACTCAATTGAATTGAGGTCTTGGCTTTACTAGGCCATTCAATACATGGAAAGTGAACCTCTTCTGCAGTCTTAAGTCTCTTACAGTCAGCATCATGTTTTCTTCTATGATTGCTCTGTATTTGGCTCCATTTAACTTGCCCTCAATTCTGTCAGTTTCCTAGACCCTGTGAATAAAACACATCCTCACAACATGATGCTACCACCACCATGCCTCACTATAGGTCTGGTGTTCTCAGGGTGATGAGCAGTGTTGGGTTTCAGCCAAATGTAGCATGGTGTGACAAGGCACAAAGTTCACTTTTGCTCTCACCAGGCCAAAGAACCTTAATCAACATGTTTGCTGAATCTCCATCATGACTTTTAACAGACTCTAAATGGGATCATTCAGAATAATTCGGATTATTCCAGTAATGGAATTCTTGTCACTACTTTCAGGCCAGAATTGCTCAATGTACAGGCTATGTTTGTCCCTATGGACAGCTTCTTCCCTCTGAGTTGTGGAACCTTTGAAAATACCTGTCTCCTCTAGGCAGAGCAACGGTTGTGCCATGATTTTTCACTGTTTAATAATGAACTTAATAGTGCTCCATTGGATCTTCAAAGTTTTTTAAAAACAAATTTTTTTTATAACCAAATCTTGATTGATAATTTTTTCAGACTTGTTTTGATAACTCTATGACCATGAGACCATCCAGGAACAGGTGTATTTATATTGAGATCATGTGACGCATGCACACAGACGGACTCCATTCAACTATTTATGTCACTTCTGATAGCAACAGGTTGCACCAGAACTAATTTAGGGGTTTCACTGGAGTATTTAGGCAATCACAATAACATGTTTTGATTTTGTAAATAATTTGACAAACTGTTTATAACAAACTGCACTATATTCATATATTATCAGTTATGTACAAGCTGGTATTAGTAGATAAGTGGCACCTATTTAATAAAAAATGGACGTTTACTTCTGCAGTCATTGAGTGATAAGCTCTTCACTTCCTGATTCCTGCAGTATATTAATCTACACCGCTTACATTCTCTACAGCCACCATCCTAGAATATTTATGTAGCTACATCAATGAGTGCTAGTCCAGCTGCTCCGATTCTTTTTCTAATTATGTTGATTTCTTTCATGGGAATTGTGGAAATGAAGTTTACCACCCAAAAACAGTGTTCAGCAATACCTTTTCAAATGGTGTGAATTTCACTCATAGTAAATAACGTCTGTGGTGAATTAGGTGTTACTACACCTTGTGTGCAGAGATAAAGGAAAAATAAAAGCCATGTTTAAAATGTTTATTCGTGCCATAGTAGCTCAGCAGTCAGGTCTCTGTATTTCTGACTGCGCTAGTGTATAACTCTTGGGCTCCTGAGTCCCCCCTAGAACCACCTTGCTATATGATTGATTTGCATTCTGCATCACTTCTAAGTCAGTTGATGAAAATGTATTGTCTGATATTTTCATATGAAAGAGGCTTATTGAGTTCTTCCCTGTTTCTGTAGTTTATTGCCAATGCAAGATGCATGGAGAGAGGGGGTGGATGAGTTAGTTTGAGCCCACAGCACACAGTAAGTCTTTTCCTCTCAATCATTTTTGCACACACGCGCACACACACACACACACACCCCCATATATATACTGTGTGTGTGTGTGTGTGTGTGTGTGTGTGTATATATATGTATATATATATATATATATATATATATATATATATATATATATATATATATATATATATAGAGAGAGAGAGAGAGAGAGAGAGAGAGAGAGAGAGAGATGGGTGCACATAACTGGTGCCCAGGTGCGCATGCGTGACCGAAATAAAAAATACGTGGGGTTAACCAGTATAGACCAGTACTTTTAAAAGTGGGGGCCACCAGGGGGCCCTCCGGGGGCCTCAAAAATTTGGTAGGAGTTACCAAGACCATTCCTCCCACTAGTATGTTTTTTCTTTTTCACTCTCAGACAACCACACACTCACAAACAATCAATTCCTAATGTAATGTAATGTTAAGATGTAATTATTAATAAAAAAAGAAGGGGGATATATTCAGAAGTCTGTATTTTTATTGTGTTTTAAAGACATCTTGCAAAAGGGGGGCCTCGATCAAATGTTAATGCCATTTGGGGGGGTCTTGACCTGGAAAAGTTTGGGGACCCCTGTCTTAGACCACTCATTTGCATACCAATAGCTGTAAATGGTAAAGGTACAGTCACTGTCTTGGATCGACTAACTGTAATACTGTGAAAGATGTCCAAAAAACAACAGATATTAAGAGATCTTTTGCATTCCGCCACCTCAGAAAAAACGTCAGCTCTGGCCCAATCGAAAGACAAGAGTTTTCTCAGTGAAGTGGCTTCAAGAAGTGCCATGGCTTGAATTCAGCGATGAGCGCAGTTGAATTTCGTGTAAGATATGCCCTTCACATCCCCTCTAACACACAAATCTACTGCCTTCTATTCAGGGACAAAGAATTTCAGTCATCCAGCATTTGATAAGCATGAAAAGAGCTTGACATGCTAGTCAAGATGAAATATCCAATCGCCCACTTGCTAGATGGCAAAACAAGGTGAATGAAAAGCAATGTATGGCTCTGTGTAATGTCTCTTCCGTAAAACTAAACACGCACGTCCTTTGTCTTTATATACCGAGGAGATTGCATTATTATGTCAGAGGGGTATGTCATTCACGTGAAGGGGAACACAAATGATTCAAAGCAGAGCAGTGATTTGAGGTAAAAGTTGAAATCAGCTGAATTTTGGGGTCTGCTTTTTGATGGATTGGAGGACATGACAAAAAACGGAGCTGGAAATTGTTTAATTCACTGCGTCCACCAATGGAGAGTTCACTGTTGATTTCCGTAGATTAATTGAACCGGGTGCTAAACGAACGATGTGGGACATGATGAACGGGTCGGTCAATCTATTCCATGACTCAGGCCTGGATGAATGGAGGACAAAGTTAGTCTCTGTTTGCACAGATGTTGCTGCTATCAACGTTGGTATGTACAACGGCATTCTGCCATATATATGGGAAATGACTGCGATTGGGGATTCCCTTGTGCATATTCTGTGCACTGCACACACCCTTGAGAACCGTGCAAAGGTTAGCCATTGGGCAGTTCACGCTTTTACTCAGAGGTTTAATTGGAGGTTTAATTGGAGAATTTGAAAATAGACATGGATCTCAAAAGTCATGTGATCATTTTTCAGTATTTGATCCTTCCACTTGGCCTCAAGAAATGCAAGACATCCACAGTTTTGGCAACACAACGATCAGCACCATTCTCCACAAATGTGAGTCCACCTTGCCTCTTGATCGAGACTCAACTATAAGAGAATGGATGTGTTTACAGCAAGCAGGAAAACGCTTGGTAGCGTCCTCTGTGAATGATTTATTCAAGGTAGTTAATACAAGCAATTCAGATTGTTACTCGAATATCTACAAGGTACTTAAGTTGTCCTTTACTCTTCCTTTGAGCAATGCAGCTTGTGAGAGGGGTTTTTCACATCTCAGCATAATAAAAAGCATGTACAGATCCCGTCTATCATATACTCGTTTCTCAGCCCTGATGCGCATCCACTTGTCAAAGATGACCACAGAAACATTTGATCCAAAGCCAGATGTAAACCTATGGATGCAAACAGCCCATCGCAGGCTCAATCAGGGAAGTGCGTCACTTTCCACCATCCAGGAAGCGGCAAGTCTATCATCATGTTCGGTAACTGAACTGGAAGATAGTGAGGCAGACAGTGAGAAGGGCAGTGAGGAGGATGACGCTTGGTCAGACCAATGGGGGGCACTGTGGGGGTGAAGACCATACAAAATCTCCAAGGGCTCTCCTGAGAACCTCTAAGACTAAAGAAATATATATGCATCCCTGAATTGATTTGCATTTTAATGAGGGAAATATGTATTTGACCCCTCTGCAAAACATGACTTAGTACTTGGTAATGACTTAGTAATTACTTTTCATTTTCAATACCCTGGCTGAGGGAAGGAGGTTCTCACGCAAGATTTGACGGTACATGGCCCCGTCCATCGTCCCTTTGATGCGGTGAAGTTGTCCTGTGCCCTTAGCAGAAAAACACCCCCAAAGCATAATGTTTCCACCTCCATGTTTGACGGTGGGGATGGTGTTTTTGGGGTCATAGGCAGCATTCCTCCTCCTCCAAACACGGCGAGTTGAGTTGATGCCAAAGAGCTCCATTTTGGTCTCATCTGACCACCAGAGGACAACTGGGTGAAAGTGTTGTGGTCAGATGAGACCAGAATGGAGCTCTTTTGGGTTTGAGATCAAAAGAAACATTTTCAGCTTTTATTTCCTAATATTTATATGTAGATGTGTTAAAAAACATAGAACATAACACATTTTGTATCAGACCACCCAAATAGTAAGCAACCAAAAATTTTGGACCATGTGACTGACAGGTGTTTCTTGTTACCCAGGTGCATTAGGCACAAGCATTAGGCATAGCCATTACAAAAATTTGGAATGTCCTGATAAAGAAAGAAACGACTGGTGCACTAACAACCAGACAAGGAACAGGTCAGTCAAGGAAAACAACAGCTGATGACAGAAACATTGTGAAAAAAACACCAAAACAACAGTCAGTGACCTCACCAACAACCTCCACAGGACAGGGGTGAAGGTATCACAAGCCATCTTTCAAAGATGACTTTGGAGAGCAGAAATATATCGGCCATTCCACAAGATACAAACCACTCATCAGCAGCAAGAGTCAAGAGAAAGAGAAAGCCAGATTGCAATTCGCAAAGAAATCCAAAAGAAATGAAATCTGAAATTTTGATCGGTCATCTCATCTGTAAATCTCTTGCTCTCAAACCCAAATGTCTTCAGTGTATTGCAAAAAACGAAAGAATTGTGCCTTGCTTTTGTAATACTTTCAGAGGGGACTGTATCTAAACGCACATGTACGCCTATACTGGTAGAGTAGGAGCGACGGTATAGGATTCACTTCGATTCCAGCGTGGCTCAGAGTGAGACCAAAGCAAATGATCAGTGTAGGATTAAATATGTTTATCTCAGTACCAAATGCAGTCCCACTGCCAAGGTTGATTACTTTAGCTAATAGTGAACAGCTCTCTCCCACCCCTGCGTCACAACTTCATTTCCTCTTTTAGAATGCCTGTCATGGACACAGGACATAACACACACACACACACACACACACACACTTTTGCTCTTTTCTCTCGTTCTCCCTCTGTCTGATCAGGCAGACAGAGGGCACTTACAGCATACTAATAGACCTGCCTAGAGTCAGTGATGTAACAGTTCCCCACACAATCCTGTTTTTCCTCATCGTGATCTTTTGATGGTTTATAAAGACAAAGGACCACCGAATCGAATCATAGCCTAAATTTATACAGCACAAAGCATTCAAATTCCCTTCCTCGGTTTAATGTAGGAAGACATGCGAACTGTTGTGCACTTGTATTTGATCCACCATCATTATGTGTGTGGCAACAATGAAGGCTGATTTTAATAAATATGAAAATACGCTGGCTCATTAAAGCCTATTGTAATCTTACCGATTGGGTCATGATCACCTCCAATTTGAAATGTTTTGTAGAAAGCAGTTTATACAACGTTCCGTAATGTTTCTAACTGATTATATAAGCAGCATATTCTTGAATATTAAATAATAATAATAAAAAAATGCTGTACTTGAGCAGCTATTTTATCCAAGGACAGGGCTGATTCGAAGCCTTGTCTGAGAACACTGAGCACGTGGCAGGAATACATCCTGGATGGGGCACCAGACCATTAGCATAACCAGTCCACCTATGTGCATGTTTTTTGGGAGGTGGGAGGAAATCGGAGAACCCAGAGAAAACCCAAACAGTAACCTGAGCTCAGGATTGAACAGGTAGCAATGCTACCTGCATGTGTTAATGAAATAAAAACTTGTTGTGATGGTGGACAATAATGCGAGTACGCCGGTTCAAACGCTCAATACTAACGGTCCTATCAGGCCAGTGGCGCTTAATCTCTCCTGCTGCGTGTTCAATATTAATTAAAGTCAACACGGTGCTGTCAGCGCTGCTGATTATTCATCCTACCCTGAAAACTGCAGATAATTGAGAGAACAGATGCGCACTTCTATGGTTTGAGACACTTTTGTGTCTCCATTGAGAATAAACAGATGGTTAGTTTTAATATTGTATTAGTCTAAAGACTGGTCATGGCTGCATTTTTCCCCCTCGACACTTGATGGAAGCTTGATATTATTATTTGTGTTTATCTAAGGCATGGGAGGGTGATGTGTCACGCTGTGTATCATGATGTATAGGTTTACTAGTTTCCAGCAATACGGTAGTGTTGAAAAACATTTGTTAATTAATATATTATGTCTACAAAAATGTATTTATTTGAGTTTTTATACAGAAAAGATAGGATTTTTATTTGATAAAACAATTTTAGCATTGAACATCAACTGATTCCAGTCAGTTTGCAATGAAAACTTTTTAAAAACATTGCAAAATGGATATGACGGTATCAAATGACATTTCAGAAAAGCAGATTATGACATAATTGATCACATTTTCACATTATATTATCGTTTTGCCAAGCCCTAGTCTAAAGCTTTAGGGATGAATTGGACAAAAAAGCTCTGTAGTCGATCCAGAAGGTCTTTCAGTGGTAGCTCAGTGGTTAATATTTTGTCCTAATGACCAATAGCTTAGGATTTCAAGACCTCAATTGCTCAGTACTTGGATTGGTTTCTGCCTCAATTATGAGCCACTTTGTCTGTCAAAATAATAAATGCACTTTCGTCTTGGTGTTAGACGTAATAAAAATGCTAATATGCTCTACAATGCTTATTGGATACCGCTTTCATAACGTTCATTAGTGGAGCATTTTTTAAATGTCAAGATAACTGTATTAAAAGGTATTAACAGGTAAGAAAGCAAAATTATTATTTTTTGCATTTCACACACACACACACACACACACACACACACACACACACACACACACACACACACACACACACACAATGCAGCAACATACAGCATCATTTATGTACAGCAACAGACATACATATATATATATATATATATTGCTATCCATTCTGTAGATGTTAAGAATGTTCATATGCCAACCACACATTGTTTCATAGCCTGCAGAATGCTGAGAGCTGTTTGTGTGTGTGTGTGTGTGTGTGTGTCTCTGTGTCTCTGCGCGTCTGTGTGCGTCTGTGTGTCTAACCATTCGCCTTGCACATACCCTGGTGTGAATTAATACCCTGAGTGTCATTTAACTCTTTGCACACTTTATTTAAATCTGAATCAATTCCATTCAGTGTTCAGACAAAAGAAACCCCCAAAATAATAAAATATTTAAAGTGATATGAAACTCTACAAAGCTGAATAATTTGACATTACAGCTAGAAACGAAGGAACGCAAATTTGTTATCCAACCGGGGATTTTTCCGTGTATGAGTATTTCATGTCAAAGAAAAAGGGGTGCAGTTGATGGTATACAGTGTAAATGTGGTAATAAACACACACACACACACACACACACACACACACACACACACAGAACAAGAACTCTGTTTATGGGCAACATTTCCACTGTCTAATGTAATGTATCGTTATGGCTCTTGGCCCGTGTAGGAGTTTGTGCTCCTGTTCGGCAGAGAGATGATACAGCACGCGATCAGTGGGCTGAGCCACTGCCTCCCTCTCGGCAGAAGCAGAGCTGAACTTCACTGCAATGTGAAGTGGACTTGGACGGGCTCTGAGTTTCATTTCGGGAGAGCGCCTCCTCATACACCCTCCTCACTGCCTGATCATACAATAGTTCTGAGCCACGTCATTTGTTTTTTGTCATAATATAATAAAGAGACCTGATTCTCTGACTGAATTCCAATTCCGAAAATGTATCAATCATTGTCAGATCAGCTGTAGCAACAAAATGGCTCCTTGTAATATCGTTTACTTTGTTGCATGCTGGTTGGCTTAATATCCACTTTCTCACTTGATTATGAATACCGTAGAATAAGCGATCAGAATTTCTCCCCAGTGCGTGTGAATCACGCGGAGGTCAAGTCGCTGCATTAGCGCTGATTTCGTTCTCTTTCTAATAGGCACGTATAAAACTATACTGTTAATGTACTATACCGCATTCTTATTATACACCCATCAGCTGTAATATTAAAACCACAAGCCTATTATTGTGTAGGATCCCTAACCCTTGGACCAGTTTTTGGTAGGTACTAACCACTGTCTACTGGGAACCTGCCATTTTGGAGATGCTCTTACCAAGTTGTCTAGCCATCACAATTTGACCCATCAAACTCAAAGTCACTCAGATCCTTACACTTGCCCATGTTTTACTGCTTCCAAGATATCAACTTTGATAACTGACTGTTCACTTGCTGCTTAAAATATCCCACCTCTTCAGACATGCCACTGTAATGAGATAATCAATGTTCTTCACTTCACTTGTCAGTTGTTTTAATGTTATGACTGATCGGTGTATAATTGTCTCGGCTATTATATAGTGCTGCTGGCGTTCAATTCGATGTTATTAAAGAGGGAACTGGCAAAGATTTCAATGAAATTCTTCTAGTTTTCCACATTTGAATCATTTGTGTGTGACTGCACGAAAGATGAGAGTGACATGACCACGAAAGAGTACATATTCTTGGATGGTTTACTGGTCAGAAACCTTGCAACAGGTAGAGATTACAATTGATTACAAGCTCTCAGCAACTGAATACTCAGGTTGAAGTCATACCCATTGAGGTCAAAGATTTTCTTTAGCATCCCTGCTGACAGATCCAGCTTGGTCTGAGCAGCTCCTAGTTGCTAAACAAAGGCGGAGCTGGTCAGAGTGGTAGACCATCTTTATTACATCTTTATAACACTTTTTAATCAGTTTAGTTAAGTAATAAGGATGCTGGAAAACAAATTGCTGGCTGGGATAGAAGGCCTACCCGCTCGCCCACCTACAGTAGGCCTGGGTTTCGGCTGGATTTTTCAGCAGGGACTATATACCCCAAGCAATGTAGAAAAGACAATCAGACTAAAGAAAAAAACAAACCATACTTGTATTTGGTGTGTACATGTACTGTATATAGGTGGAGCAGTGGTAGAGGTTCTGCTTTCATTTATAGTGGCAGAGGTGGCTCAGTGGTTGAGGCACTGGGTTAATGATCAGGGTCAGGGATTCAAGCCCTAGTACCACCAAGCGACCATTGTTCGTCACTTGAGCAAGGCCCTTTACCACTTCAGCTCCAGGGGTTCTGGATCATGGCTGACCCTGTGCTCGGATCCCAACGTCCTAACAAGCTGGGATATGTGAGGAAATGAATTTCACTGTACTGTAAAGTATATGACAAATAAAGGCTTGCAACAGGATTGTTGCAAGATATCAGCTTGGTAAGTAGGCAGCTCTTGGAGACAGAAGGCATGCATCTGCCCATCTCCAGAGCTTCAGTGCCCACCTCACCGTTGCTTGTGATTTTGTCTCTCCTGTTGGACCTTCTTTTCAAGCTTTTCCTATGCCCCCAGCCTTTGTAAGGAGAACTCCTAAGGGTGGAGAAGGAAATGTGCGCTGAACCAACATCTCAGTGACCCATAACATGCCTTTGCCACTACTGTCAACACATATCTTTGTGATATTCCCATTCATGCTGAAGTGTTTAAGGTGCAACATCTCAGTTACACTGCTGCAGTATCTACCACCAATATCTCCGCTAGACAGGGAGAGAATATGGGTGAGGTCACCACTCAGACTCTCATGATCACATTCATAATTTAGATGGCTCTGTCTTCTATCAAGAAGGCCTGTATGGCACACAAGTAGGGTAGGGAGGGTTACTTTAAAAATGTATTTGTTACAGTTACAAATTCCTTTAAATAAATTTTTTTTTAGCAGTAACATGTTTCAAGTATCACAATATGAAAGTAATGTAATCTGATTACTTTTGGATTACTTCAAGGTCACATATTTAAATAAAGTCAAGAGAAAAGCAATACGATCGAAAATACTTTTATTTAGAGCTTATTTTAGAGCTTAAAAAAATGTTCAATGTTTGGATTTGTTGTAAGAAAATAACTAACTAAATAAATAAATAATGATGCGGGTAACATTACATTATAAAAGCTTAGTTACCGTATTCTGTTTTTCCAAAAAGAAGACACCTTTTTTTCCCCCATGTCTTAATAGTTTTACTATGAATGCAGAATTTAATACACTGAAACATGCACACTATTAGCATCACATAAATATTTATAAATTCCTACATTCCTTTGAATGTCCATGGAGTAAATTAAAATATCAGATGTAAATGATGACAGAAGGGGCAGATGCAACGAGTGAACCTTCTGCCATCATTTACACATGTGAATGGCCATATAATACGAAGCAATGTGATAACATGGGATTAAAAATGACCTTATATGCCCATGTTTCGACTCAGGACAGCTGTCATTTGCCGCTATTGTCAAGCAACTGTTTGATGCCAAACACAACAGCGCTTCACCTTCACATGCTCGCTGAGAGTAGGCTAATGGCTGAGAGGCAGGAATTTGGCCAATAGTTTCTGCAAACCTTTTATAATCGACCAATCAGTGTGCATGATACAGTATTAAACCATAAGCACATCATAATGAAATCAACGCTGATTCCCAGACATTTTCTCAAATGTATCAATCCCGGCCGGATGCTTTTTTGAGGTCTGAAAAAGAGGACGTACGGCCACCCTAACAAAAGCATTTCAGAGAACAATTTGTGTTCATTTCTACCAAATGAAATTTGCGCAAAATGTATTTTTAAGGAGGCTGCTCATGTGAGCCACAACTGGCAAGAGAGAACCAGAACTATAATAAAGCCACCGTGTATATTGTGTTATGTCAAAAGATTAATTTCTTTGCTTTTAAATGAAAATCATTTAACCCTGACAGTGTTCCCATTTTATACAAAATGTACCCGTAATCTGATAACTGTAACGGATTATTTTATTTTTTTTAAACAGTTTTTTGTATCCTGAATTCATAACGCCGCATGGTTTCTGTTACTCCCCAAGCCTACACACAAGTCAAAAATCATGCCGATAAACTGAAGTGTACGAGTGTGCCTCTTTTGCGCTTTGATAATGACGGTTACATGACAGTCAGTCATCCACATATGGGAGTACATACAGATGTTGTGTATGCAGACATGGTAGAAGCTACAGCCAACCTGAAGGGAAGGATTCTGAACCGGTATTTTGCTGATGTGAAAGCAGAGAAACCTGTTTTCTACAGCAATTGGAAGATGAAAACATGCTTCATTCAGGTCTCACCAACCATTTGTTTGTGGTTTGTTTTCTGGGGTCATAGCGTTGGGTCAGCCATGATATGTCACTGCTGCAGTAGAGAGGGTTCAGCTTGAATCTGTGATCAACAACCCGGAGTCTTAACGTTGAGCCACCTGTTACCCCTACTGTATCCTGTGCAACTACTTCCGTCCACTGTTGCAGTTTCTTGAAACTGTCAGTGTACTAGCAGCGAGTGACAGGCAGAGTGTTTTTGGGCTACAGCATTGAGCTTAGTATTAATTTAATCAGCAATCTTTTCTGTGTCAAATGTCCTTGATAGTTTTTTTTAAAATCATATTTAGTCAACCTTATGTTAGTTTTTTTTGTCAAAAAGTCTGGGAATTTTAGTAATATCACAGTCAAAGTAAACCATAAGTATTTTAGTCGAGTTTTTGCCAATGAAAACTGTTTTTTTTGTCGTAAGATTATTATTGATGAACATTTCAGTCAATCTATAGCCTGTGCCAGTGCAATAAAAAAATAAGTGTTTCAGTAAAAGCTCATAATGAGGGTTTGTGAATCTAATAAATGACAGCTAAAACACTTTACAAAGATTACATATCTCTCTATGTGCCTATTGACCAAGTTTCTATTTGTAATAAACATCTAGATTAACATAACTGTGGATATAATACTTAGCAAGCTGTGATAGTGGAAATAAATTATGAATAAGGGCATTAAAAATAGATTAAACGTGGATCTTTCAGGTGCGTGCACACAGGTAGGTAACAATAGAAATGATCTACTGTAGGTCACTGCTAAGACTCCTGTTGCTCGCAATGTGGCGTATAGGACCTATATGGCATTATCTTATTAAAGAAAAAAAATCCACCCTGAATATTTCTTTCTTTGTTATTTCCTTCTAGCCACCAGCCTTACTGTGTCGTATTTAATTGTGTGAAAAAAGTATTTTATCATGAAATTCTGAGGTGATGTCTTTAAGCTTCTTGGACTGTCTTATTGGCATATTCAAATTAGTTAACGGGTTGTACCACAATGCCATTGGACTACTGTCTGATTCTGTCTCTCACTGTTCAAATAAATCTACCATTAAAATTATAGACTGATCATTTCTTTGTTAGTGGGCAAACGTACAATCAGCAGGGGATCAAATACTTTTTTCCCTCATTGTATATGGACATACAGTAGCAGTTATTATGGTAGCAGCCAGGTAAAGAGGATAGTGCTGACAAGAAATTATATAAATATATATATAAGTCCCTGAGTATTGATGTTTCTGATGGCTTGGGGGAAGAAGCTGTTACACAGTCTGGCCTTGAGGGCCTGAATGCATTGGTACCTTTTTCCAGATGGCAGGACGGTGAAGAGTTTGTGTGAGGGGTGTGTGGGATCATCCACAATGCTGGTGGCTTTGCAGATGCAGCGTGTGGTGTTCATGTCTATGTTTGAGGGAAGAGAGACCCTGATGATCTTCTCTGCTCTCCTCACAATCCGCTGCAGGGTCTTGCGATCCGATATGGTGCAATTTCTGAATCACGCAGTGATGCAGCTGCTCAGGATGTTCTGCTCATGGTTACTCTGTAGAATGTTGTGAGGATGAGGAGTGGAACATGGCTCTGTATCTGGCCTTTTTCAGCCTTTGCAGAAAATAGAGTTGCTGCTGGGCTTTCTTAGTTATGGAGCTGGTGTTGAGGGACCAGGTGAGGTTCTCCTCCAGGTGAACACCAAGGAATTTGGTGGTCTTGATTATCTCCACGGAGGAGGCGGCGATGTTGGGTGGAAAATGGTCGCCTCGTGCTCTCCTTAAGTCAACAACGAGCTCTCGTGGTTTGTCCATATTCTGAGACGGGTTGTTAGCTCTGTACCAGTTCGCTGCCCCTCCTCTTTGAACGCTGACTCATAGTTCTTGCTGCTGAGACCCACCACAGTCATGTCATTGGCGAACTTGATAATATGATTCGAGCTTTGTATTACTGCACAGTCGTGAGTCAGCACAGCAGTGGACTGAGCACACGTGCTCAGCGTGGTGGTGCTCGAGATGCTGTTTCCGATCCGGACTGACTGAGGTCTCCCAGTCAGGAAGTCCAGGATCCAGGTGTAGATAGAGGTGTTCAAGCCCAGCAGGTTCAGCTTTCCAATCAGGTGCTGAGGAATTATTATGTTGAATGCTGAACTGAAGTCTATGAACAGCATTAGAACGTGGGTGTCCTTATTGTCCAGGTGGGTGAGGGTCAGATGTAGGGTGGTAGTGATATACGAACTGCAGAGAGTCCAGTGAGTGGGGCAGCAGGGTCTTGATGTGCCTCATGACAAGCCTCTCGAAGCACTTCATGACGATGGGCGTGAGTGCAACGGGACAGTACTCAAATGGTTTAGTGCCACGTTCCTTTTTCTAAACAGAATAAACCTTGTGATATTTTGACAAGTGATTGCTCGTCTTTGAATTTTCTAAAAGAATTGTTAAATCAGAAAAAGCAATTCAAATATGTGTTGACAAATACAGTAAACATACCTTAATTAATATTATGCTGCCTGCTGTGTCTGTGCTTCGTTTAAGGAGATTAATTTCCATTTATCTTGATAACTGATTACCTCCTCTAATACACTTGACTACATATAGTGAATATTCAACAAGCAGCAGTGCAGTGGATCTTCCATGTCTTGCTGCTTCATACACACAGAGTCAGACAGATGTTAAAAACAGGTTTCCATGGAAGCATTTTAATTACATTACACAGCAAGAGTAACTCCATTGCTGATAACATCGATCAAATAAAAAGGCATGAGCGTGTCGTTAGGCATTCGTCAATAAATAAAGTGTTGCTCCCGACTGGTGCAACAGAAATTTTTCGCCTTATTGCCGGGTTATCGTGAGCGTGAATTGTGAGTCAAGAGAGTTGGCAAAGTTGTCTGTGCTCTCTGGGTGGAAGGGATGGCATACTCTCTCTCTCCTGTCAGGGACAGTGAGACTAGCCATGAGCTCATTTATGCAGAGGGCAGATAATGCTTTCCATCAAGGGTGTTGCATTGCCCTGTGATACTGCATGCACAGCAGTGGCTTCATGTGCCATGGAGAAAGAATGTGTCTGCGCCACCCTTCCCAATTGGTAGGTGTCCTGTGATACAGGTGAGATAGCTAGTGGGTCGGAGTTGCCAAGAACAAATTGAGGAGAAAATGAGGGAGAAAAAAAAAAACATTCACAAATGGCACATCGCTATTTATCATCTCACCCCTTTCTCTATCCAGTTCTCCACATCTGTACATTCTGCTGAAACAAAGCTTCAACTTTCATGCCAACACTGTTCTTGACATCTCATAGACTGCTAATTAGAGAAAAACGGTGTAGAAAGAAGCTGTAAAACGTTCAAATCTGACCATTAGCACTTACACTTGATACTGTTTCGTTTATTGATATATTTATACAGTCACTGCATCATCAGATATTATATGATGACATCAGAGCATCACACATCCGCTAACTTCTCACAGGAATCCTGAAAGTACGACAGCAACCAACAAATTAGCACCAGAATTGCTAACTACATCATAATTGCTAACTTTATTCTGGATCTGGAGCCTATTCTTGGAACACTGGGCTTGAGGCAAGAATATACCCTTGAAGGGGACACGAGTCCATCACAGGACACAACACACACATTCACACACATTCAGCTAAGGTACAATTTATAATATTTTAGGAGGTAGGAGGTGGGACCCCACACAAAAACGGTGAGAACACACGAAACTCCACATAAACAGTAACATGGGGTCAGGCTTTAACCGGGGATTCTTGTGCTGTCAGGTAGCAACACTACTTGCTAAACATACAGTAAACAATATGTTTCACTGTGGACTTAGAGCAACTGTGCCAAAGCATCATGAAGCTTGCAAAAGCTCTTATGTTAGAGCTGCATGCGGACATAGTGAAAGCGTCCCGATTAAATTGTGTATATGTATTTCAGTTTCCCCTTTATGATATTGTTGGCACAATAGATCTCCATCAGCTCAACCCTACATGTCCTGGTTTTACATAATATGAGTGTCAAATTTCTGTCTCTTTCCGTCACTTACACACATTTGTAATCCAAAATCCAATTGCGGACCAGTCAAACATTACTATAAATTACAAACATTAATATAAATGAAACGAGGTAGAAGGAATTTACATTATTCTTGTGCTTAAACATTACAGACAGCACACAGTATCTGACCCGTCTGCCATAATGTCTAGTGTTTAGTAATAAGGTTTATTAGTTGTTTATATAATTTGGCACTTTTCCAAGTTGATTTAATGTTAGTAAGTGCAGCTCTAAAAGCCCCAAACCACTCAAAGGTAAAATGCACTGTAAAATGTGTACCGGGCTTGAAAAGCAACTGATTAATTAATTGAGTTGATGGACCTTTTGTAACATCTGATGTAATTAACTGATTGCTTTACGTAAGTGTGTATAGAGAGAGCGTGGACTTTCCAGAACTGTAATCATGGCATTGCTTAATGATTCATAATTCCAGTCTCTTATTGCTGACAAAGTGTTTAATTGTGCATCTTGTGGACACATTTTATTTATTTTTATTCGGTTTTCAGTTAAATTAGGTCTGTGATTATAAGTGGTGTTCTCATTGCATGAATGAGTGATGCTGGGATGAGAATGAATAACATGGTGGTGGATAATAATAAAAAAAAAATCCTATTTTATTATAATTAGAAAAAATAAATAAGAGGAATAATAATTTTTTTATTTAGTACTACCCTGAATAAGCTATTTCACATATGAGATGTTTACATATAGTTCACAAAACAATAATAACATACGTTATGTCCATAATTATGGATCTATGAGACCAAACAATGACCTCCATCTTATCCATGCCTTTCCTCGCAACCTAATATCAACAATGTCATGTGACTGACCATAGGGGTTGGCTATTATATAACATCTGGATGAACCAACCACTTCCTCTTGCCTGGAACACACCAGCTTGTCCCGAGTGACAACGGATGGTGATGGTCATTGTTCGGTATCATAGACCCATAGTTATGGACATAACTTATGATCTATTTCAACCTCACTCAGACCGTCACCATGCTCGTATCCTGGATGACTTATATGACCAGGGTCACGAGGGACTAGTATCTCTTCCCTCCCCAGGCAATTTAGCCACAGATAACCTAGCGGACCCCAAAGAATTTGGATTTGTTACATTAATCTTATAAAATCTCATGAACGTACATGGAGTGCTCCAAGTGGCTGCAGCACAGATGTCTGAGAGTGCTACCCCCTTGAGTGCCATCCAGGAAGTAGCCATGCATCTGGTAGAGTGAGCAACCAGATCATGAAATTAGAATCTGGTTGGAATACATTTGGAATACATTACATCATAGGAAGTTTCTGGTTGGAATACATTTGTGAAATTGTATCCACTCTTCAGTCATACAGTTGTTGCTTAAACACAGACTTGCCTGCACACTTCTTGTGTGAAGAACTATACAAATAGTTGCGTGTGGGACTGCTGCAAAGGGATGAGTGTGCTTAATGTATTTGTGCAATGCTCAAATAGGATATAGAGATTTATCCAACGCTGAGATTTACCCAACACAAAGGGGTTCTGGATGGAAAGCATAAAGCTCAATTACCTGATTTGGTTTACTAGCTTTAAAGACCTTGGGTAGGAATGACAGGTTTGGCCAGAAAAAAACCTCTGTATTTTCCACCTTCCATCTCAGGCAGTCTTCCCTGATTGATAAAGAATGCAATTCACTAACTCTCTTGGCTGAACATAACTCCAGGAGGAAGGCTGTCTTCTAGGTTAAGAACTTGAGATCGGCTTGTTCCAAAGGATCAAAAGGTGCTTTGGCTATTGAGTGTAAGACAATAGTAAGGTCCCAAGCAGGTGATCTCATAACACCCCCTGGGTGTAAACGGTGTGCAGGAATTAAGGAATTAAGACACAAAAAAGAGTGTTTGCCAATGCTTCCACCATCCAATTCAATTCAATTTTATTTGTATAGCGCTTTTTACAATAGTCATTGTCTCAAAGCAGCTTTACAGAAATAAAAAACAGGTATAAACAGTCAGAAACATCTAAAGAGAGAAACAGGAACAGATAAACAGAGACAAACAGGTAGAAAACAAATGGAATTTATCCCAACTGAGCAAGCCACTGAGTGGCGACGGTGGCAAGAAAAAACTCCCTAAGATGTTTTTTGAGGAAGAAACCTTGAGAGGAACCCGACTCAGAAGGGAAACCCATCCTCATCTGGGTAACACAGAATGTGAATGTAACACAGATAATGTGAAAAATGAGAAGTATGGCCTTAGGAGCAGCCGTAGTCCCAGCAGAGGATTTGGGCTCATCCAGAGGCAGAGGGGATCTGGATCACCAATATCTCCATAAATTCGTGTGGGGCTCGGCAAAAAGAGAGAGAGAGGGAGAAAAACGATTAGGATTGTGAAGTAGTGCGATATAATCTAGTCAGGGTAATCTAGCCATCCCCTTTATGGTATTAGCTAATTTCCCTGAATCCAACAATAATTGAAGAAACCTAAGAACAAAACTGGTTTTGCATTTGGCTGAGTCTAGTTGTCGGTCTTGACAACGTTATAACTATTTATTGTCCTCAATACTGCTTCATCTAAGTCTTTAGGAAGGGACTGAGCAAAGGCCATGCCCACAGTTGTAGTGTCTCTGGTTTTGGATGCTTGGGAGAGGAGATCGACTCTCTTCGGTAAAGGCCAAGGGTAACTTTGCATCAAAGGTATAGGGCACGGAAACTAATATTTATTTATTATACAACAGCTCTTCTGGCCATTCTTGAGATGCCCAAGGGACCTCCCTGGCTGTTCAGGGAATACCATATATCATAATGGGTTGTCTCTGTAATCACTAACAGGTCAATCTTTGCCATACAGAACTGACTCCCTATGAGTCACACCACTTTGGGATGGAGACACCACTCCAGACACCGGGAGAGTTCCAGTTCGAGACAGTAAGTCTGCTGCTTTGTTTGCTACTCCTGGTATGTACACTGCTCTGAGTAATAAGAGTTTCAGAAATACCCAAGAAAGCAGTTCTTTTGTCACCTGGAGACATCGCACTGATCTGGTGCCACCTAGGTGATTGATTTGGTACACTGCAGACATGTTGTCCATTCTTATCAAAACATGTTTTTTTTGCAACAATGGAAGAAAAGCCCTGAGAGAGACACACACTGCCCTGAGTACCAGCACATTGATGTGCTCTAAGGTCCAGGGATATTCCTTGAGACCCCTCATGGACCTGCCTTCCGAAACTGCTCCCTACCCTGCCTTAGAGAGGCATCTGTCATTATCACAGACCGCCTCGCTGGGATGTTGTCTTAAGGAACCCTTTGTGATAGCAACTTCTTGTTGCGTAACATTTGGATACACCTTCATAGTAGCCCTTATCCTTACATGTCTGTGTAATTTGGAATGTAATTGGAAGCTGTTCAACCATTACATTTACATTACATTTATTCACTTGGCAGACGCTTTTATCCAAAGCGACTTACAAATAAGCAAAGCGATATATCAAGCAGGGAACAATACAAGTAGTGCACTGTACAATATCCATTAATTGAATACCAGAGGAAGCAAAGTGCGCAGAGTAGAGTTATAAGTGCGTTGTGTGTGGGTTTTTTTTTTTCCCCTCTATGAGTTGGTTAGGTGTTCACGGAAGAGGTGGGTCTTTAGCTGTTTTTTGAAAATAGTGAGAGATTCTGCAGTCCGGATAGAGATCGGAAGAGCATTCCACCACTGAGGAACAGTAAGCGTGAAGGTTCTGGAAAGGGACCTTACGCCACGCTGAGTGGGAACTACTAAACGTCGGTCGCTAGTCGATCGCAGATTGCGAGAGGGAATGTATGCCTTCAGGAGAGAGTTGAAGTAGGAGGGTGCTGTTCCTGACAAGGTCTTGTAGGTGAGCATCAAGGCCTTGAACTTGATGCGGGCAGATACAGGAAGCCAGTGGAGGGAGATGAAGAGGGGTGTGACATGGGTTGTCTTGGGCTGGTTGAAGACAAGGCGCGCTGCAGCATTCTGAATCACCATTGTAGTTGACGGGCTCTGAGAAAGCCAAGTGGGATCACCATCACTGCTGCTGCAATCATACCCAACAACCGCTGAAAATGATTTAACTTCATTCTCTTGTTTAGGCGGAATGACTGAGCTAGATTAAACAATTGTACCAGCCTTGCGTTGATAAAGATGCAGTCATCAGTTGGGAATCCAGCAAAATTCCTACAAGCACAGGCTTTTGTCTGGGACTTAGATTGCTCTTTTCCCAATACACTTTAAGACCGAGAGACTAAACATGTTGAAGCAACATTTCTGTGTCCTTCATGACTTCACTGTGAGAATTAGCACAAATTAGCCAGTTATCTAGGTATGACAGAATTTTCAAACATGCACAATGAAGAGGATGTAGGGCTGCTGAAACCAAAGACCCTTGGAGACAGGGACAGGCCAAATGGAAGGACCCTGAACTGATAAACCCGATCTTGAAAGTCAAAACGAAGAAACGGGCTATGATCCTGACAGATGGGTATGTGGAAATATACGTCCTTTAAGTCTACGGAAGTGAACCATTCTCCCAGTTCTATGGATTCCAGAATTTGTGCTGTAGTCATTGTTTTGAGTCCACTATCTTTCTCTGGTACTAGGAAATATTTTGAATAGAACCCAGTGAGCTGTTTGCTGGTGCTTATCTGTACAATCGCTTTTTTCTTTAATAAGACTGTGATTTCTTTGGCCAAAATTTGTGCCTGGACTGGGTTTCTTATAATGCTCATACGAATCCCTGAAAAAGTAGGAGGGTGCCACTAGAACTGCATCCTGTATACTGTTTTTTTGGTGTCTAGAACCCAATGGTCTCATGTTACCTTCTCCCAACTGTCCATAGTTTGGAGCATGCTCCAGCGACTCCAAGACCATTACACATGGCCTCTCTGGGGTTTGGAACACCTGGGAGCATGCCTCTTCAGAGATCCTTCCCTGACTGGAGTGTGAGACTGGTCATTTTGGGGACCTTGGTAAAATTGTTGGGTGCCTCTATCATGGGATCGGTAAGTTCATCTTATGTCATATCCCAAGGTTCCGAATGAGGAAACTGTGAGGGCTGAAAGGATTGAGCAGCTCTATGGCCATATCTAGTAGGTCTGATCAGCAGTATCCAGTAAATACTGGGAATCAGTGTGGAATACCTGACCTGGAATCACTGGAATATTAGTCACTTCCTTCCTAATAGTCTCAGGCAAAGATGTCTGAGCTAACCAGATCTGTCTTCTGGAATAAGTCAGTCACAGGAATAGATGCAGGAGGCAGCATATGGGAAATGCTCGCCCATACACCAAGAAAGAATGTCAGAATGTAGGCTCCCTTCTGAAGCGTTGGACCTGGATTCATCTTCCTCGTCTTCTTCAGCATTCCCCTCACTATCATAAAAGGAACTATTCTCATGTAGTGATATGACATGACATCCTTCTCTCCCTGATATAATGTTAACTCCTCTCCAACGGAGGGTGCAGCAGGGAGCACAGATGGTTGCTCAGCTACTGCGGAACTATGTGTTTCAAGCTTACGAGCTAAGTCACATAATGCTGCCAAAATTTGTAACATCCTTGGGCTCTTGGACTACCGTGGCTCTCCCCCATTTATTCTGAAGCATGTCAGGACATGGGGCCTGGCGGAATCGTCAGGAGTATGATCCCTCTTGCGTTTGTAAGAATGTTTGTCCTCCAAGGGACTATTAGGAATCATCCATATATCCATCCATCCTCTATACCGCTTATCCTTTTCAGGGTCACGGGGAATCTGGAGCCTATCCCAGAGAGCATCGGGCACATCGTACACCCTGGACAGGGTCTATTAGGAATCACTTCTTTGCTACCATCAATTGAATGTCTGGCTCTCTGCACTCTTTCCTGCAATGATAGCTTCATCGCAGCTGCAAAGGGGTTTTTGATATCATCCAATAAATGCTGCGTACCCAAATAAAAGGGGCAGTCCAGGTACCCATTCCATGGGTGTATGCCAGTTTGGCAAAACCGACATTTTGAGTGACTCATGACAACAAGCCAGACTTTAAGTCACTGAATTTAAAAAACAATTTATGATAAAGAAAAAGAAACAAGTGATTGATTAACTGTAACAAATCACAGTATATTAAATAATTCTTGAACTGTAACTCTGCAAAATAAACTACTCTCTGACCCCTTTCCAACAGTGGCTATATGATGAATGTGCATTCACTGATGCTCAAAAAGGCAACACGATACAGTAAGAGCCAGGGGGGGTGTAAAGTTTTGAACGGGATCATCGGTGTAAAGTGTTTTCATTTTGTAATCTGGGAAACATCTAAATATCTTCTGTAGGGCAGTACTAATTGAAAAAAGCCTTAAACAAAGTAATAACAATGAACACCATCATCCTGTTCAAAAGTTTACATCCCCCTGGCTCTTAATATATCGTGTTGTCTTCTTGAGCATCAGTGAATGTTTACACCTTTTGTAATAGTCGTGTACGAGTCCCTCAGTTGTCCTCAGCGTGAAAAGACAAACAAGGGACTCATGAAGAACTATCACAAAACATAAAAACAGTCGTTGATCATACGGGTAACAACACACAAAATGATTAAGAATCAAGCATATGTAAACTTTTGAACTGGTTCATTTGTATAAATTAAGTTTGTATCGTGTCTTGTGGACTATATGTAAACATCTGTTATGTGAAATAGCTTTTTCAGGGCATTACTAAAAAAACTAAATGCCTTAGTTATCGTTCCATCCATCCATCCTCTACCGCTTACTCCTTTTCAGGGTTGCGGGTGCCTTATTTATGATCCCTCTTATTTATTTTTTTAAGATTATAAACATTTTGCAGATTCTGTAAGGCATATGTAAACTTATGACCTCGACTATAAGTAGTAGTCTGGATTTTTTTCCTCTTCATTTTACTGACGCGTACTACAGTTATTCCATGGAGTTTTCCTGATAGTTATACATCTATTAATAACTCCATACTTTGTAGAATTTCTTCCCTTTGCGCTCCCCTTCTCCTCACTTTTTTCAGTCTAGAACTTTTTTAACTTATTACAAATTGCCTGCCGGGTTCCTCAGCCCACTGACACCTTGTTTGACACCTCACAACGCTTGAAGGCCCTACACTGACAGCCTCAACAGTCCTTTGCTCTCCCACTCCATCTCTCTGAACACCCCGTTACTGTATGTAAATGTTGTTTTTGCTCCTTTCTGCAGCCACTAATCACATTGTTGTGCTCTAAGCTCTAATGGCTTCTAAGAGGAGCGCAAATTTGTTTTAAACATGCAGTTGCTCGGTTTGGCGTTCACCAAGGCGTAGAAAGTGTTGACAGCAGAGGAGCGGGGTTAATAATCATACCTCCAGTGTCTTCACTGATGAGCCAATTAAAGAGGAAAAGAAAGTTTTTGGAAGGAAAAAAATACAGATAGCATTATGAAAGGACACAAGTGGCTGTAATTGGACTGGGGCACTAGCTAGAGCAGCTCGTGCACTCCTGTGAAAAATTGCTTTCTCCTGAAATGCTTTGAGAAAGAGTAAAAAGTCATCAGGCTGAATCGTGTGTGTGTGTGTGTGTGTGTGTGCGTGTGAGAGAGAAATTTGTTACAGCTCTGGAAAAATGAATAAGAGAGAAAATGTGGCATTTGAAAGAAATTGGATTTTTTTAAATCAAGGCTGATTTGATATAACTACTCCAATGTAATGCACTGTCGAGGACAGGATGAATTTTGTCACTGTTATATAAATAAAGTGAACTAATGAAATAATGGTTTTTAGATTATGTGTTTCATATGTCATCATTTTATTAATGTGTTTATTTAATGTGTTTCATATTTTATTATTTTATCTCATTATTTATCAGAGACTGATTTAGCTAGCTAGCGCAAGCTTCATGATACTGTCATGAAATCTTCGTGATACGGAGGATTCGTAAGTCACTCTATGGTGTATGTATGAAACTCATGCTCTATGAGTTTTATCTGAATTTATTAGTGAACTATTTATTAGTATAACCACTGATTATCAAAACCATGACACCTTTGTTCACAAACTTGAGGATATCCATTCATTTTCAGTAACCGTGTTATCCTGGTCAGGGTTGCAGTAAATCTGGAGGCTATCTCATGAACACTGGCCATGAGGTGGGAAAGCAATAAATCCGAATTCATTATTTCAATTAAATTCAAATCAGTTTTATTTATATAGCAGTTTTAACAATGTCCCAAACAGCTTTAGAGAAATATATAAATTCAGGGTATCGATATTAAATGTAGGAATTTATCTCCAATGAGCAAGCCAGAGGTGACGGTGACGAGGAAAAATTCCCTTAGACGATGTGAGGAAGAAACCTTGAGTTGAACCAGACTCAAAGGGGAACCCATCCTCATCTGGATTATTTCACACCGGATTATAGTGCGATTATAAATAAAGAAATCCCTTCTACAAATGTGCTAATACGACATGGTCCAATAGTGCAGTTGTGTAAGCAGGAAATTCATTACAGTTTTTACACGATGTCTGGATTGTTGAACTTATCCACTGATCACTGATGGAGACTTGAGTGCAGAACTGTTTGTGGCAGTTGCAGTGCCGAGGCTGTAATAGCGTAACTGTTAATATGAATTGAGGTCCAAAGCCATCTTTATCATTTCTAAGTGGTACCATCCTTTAGGCTGCATCATGTGAGGCCATCCTCAGACGCAGCATGTGACCTCCAATTAATGAGAACTCCAACCAGAAGTAGGGCTTCAGGATGGATCGGGCAGGAGGGGTCAGGATCACTGGGATCTCAGGAGTATCATGTGTAACTCAACAGAGCGAGAGAGGGAAAGACTATTAGGTATGCTTATTGTCCCATGATGGTTAAGGACAATGTACTTTGCCTGAGTACAAGCAGAGCCTCCAGCAAGACTAGCTATGACAGCATAACTCAAACGGAGGCATAGACTTGAGGGTGTTATGAATGAAAAACAGTGATATGAAAATAAAGTATTCTATATTTATTAACATTTAATCTGTCCTTTGCTTTCGGTATTTCAAGAAAAGAAAAGAAACCTGCCTGTATACATACTATCTATCACTCTGTAGTGTTTCTCCAACAACCCTTCACCCTTCAATGCACCTTTTGCACTGCATCCTATGTAAAGTCATTATCATGCTTGTGTTGTGTGAAAAAATGTGGAAAAGTCTGTTTTGCATCATTCTGGAGTCTTTGTAAATGCTTGTGTAGTGCAGGTTACGCCACAGTGTGAATATCGTCAAGTGCCGTGTAACATGAACATTACAACTCTCCCATGCTGTGATCGACGTCTATAAGTGTATAATTTAGACACTGGGCACCAACAAGAGCAAATTTACTAAAGAATAAAAATTGTAGTCTGAATTTAGTGGCCTGATTATGCTTATTTACTTCTCTCTCCCCTTTTCTTCTCTGTGCACAGATATTTGACTCAATTCTACCAACCACTGGCAACATGTTTAGGAACAGCCTGAAGATGCTGTTGGGGGGAAAAGCCAGCCGGAAGAGTCGTAACAGCAGTGGTCAGTCTCACTTTCTTACCATTCAGAGACAGCATACACTGGTGCTTCACAGATACTAGTGCTTCCATTTGTATGATTAATGTTTATCAAGTACATGTCTATGAGATGTTCGATGTACATAATGTTTGTATGTCTGTCAGTCAAAATGGCTGCACATAAAAACACAGGAGTTTCTTCAGAAATACACCAAATGTGTAAAGAAAAAAATTATTAATAAATAAATAAATAAAATAATTTTTTATATACCATTTGCATCTAAGGTCTCTGAAAACAGAGGTGTATCTAAGTTACATGTGATTTTGACCTTTGTCTTAAGTGTATTTTTACACGTAGCATCTTAATCAGGAACATTGATTATCCTCAGGATAGATTTATTTTGGAGCAACACTTGAACCATTTAACTTTGGGAGCTGTACAAATGTTTTCTTTAAAAGATAACTGAAACATTGGCAAATCAAAAAGTGTGATATAATAGCTTTTATACTGCGTACACGTTATGATTTCATTACCTTAAAAATATAACGCAAAGTAATATGATATACTGGTTTTTTTTTTTTTTTTTTTTAATAAACTGATGAGATTCATGCTGCAATATATTGCCAATATCCTAGACTCCTTTCAGGCATTTTTTTTTCCCAATGCAAGATGTCTTTTTCATCTTCTCTTTTGTATATCGGTGTATTTGTCTTTTTTCTTTTAAAAAAAAATTGTTTTTTCAATTGTCTGGTTTTATGTTACATCATTATGCAGTTGACATCAATGGAAAAAAACATAATCTGTTTCTTTAGTCTGCATTTACTTCTCCACTGATGGTTTTTTTGGGCGTAAAGGCAAGAATCTGTCAGCTTAAGTACCTGCGTACGAGGTGATCGCACATACAGTAAATACTGACGTAACTTTTGGACTTAAATCACAGACTTTGCCCTTTTATGCATCCAGTCAGTTTCCTCTATTTCTTTATTATGGTTTTCAGTGTAGGTAATTGTCTACAGCTCAGTCAGTCTTCTCAAGGTCTGTCTTCGCTGTTTGAGGTCTTTGTGAGAATTGTTTTCCTGATTCCCTTGACTTTTAACTTGACAGCTCAGCTCATAGCTGTTTGAACTCTTGTGTCTTTAATAAGATTTACCTTGTGTTGATTGTTTAAACCATTAGAGTCTGTAAATAAAGCATGTTTACAGTAAATAAATTAACTACAGCATGTGGACATGGATGCAAACCTTCTAATGTTAGATGTGTTCTAATGTTTCTGGGCAGAATTGCTGATGTTCTAGTTAGAACACTAACTAGACATTCAACATTATATTTATAAAAGAGCTGCAGCTTATCATCAAGTTTACATACACGATTTGGCCAAAATTATGTGGACAACCATCACCCCAATTCTGTCGGAACAGTGTGGAAAATGCAAAACAAAAAAAACAACAACAACAAAAAGAGTCATTTGAAAATTCAGTTCACCCTGGACTATATGGGAAACATATTATTAACGCATTATTCAATGTTTTACTTTGTGAATTTAATTTATTTTTGAAAATATACACTCATTTCAGATATGATGACTGCAACACACTCCACAAAAGTTGGGACAGTGGACTGTTTACCACTGTGTAACATCACCTTTTCTTTTAATAACACTTATTAAGTGTTTGGACGCTGAGTGAAGACACCAGTTGGTTAAGTTTAGCCAGTGGAATTTTCTCCCATTCATCCATTATGCATTTCTTCAGCTGTGTGACTGTACAGGGCCTTCGATGCCTAATTTTGTGCAGGTCAGGACTGCAGGCAGGCCATGCTAGTACTCTTTGCTAAGGCAACCATGTGCTAATCTGGGGGAATGTGGTTTGGCATTTTCCTGCTCTGGATGGCAGCATATGTTGCTCGAAAATGTGTACATACTGCATTAATGCTGCACTCACAGTTGTGCAAGTTACCCATGCCATGGGCGCTGACACGCCCCCATACCATGACAGATGCTGGCTTTTGGACCTGGAGCTGTAACAGCCTGGATGGTCCTTTTCCTCTTTGGCCCGGAGGACATGACGGCTGTTTTGAAAAAAAAAAAACTTTGAAATGTTGACTCGTCAGACCACAAAACATGATTCCACTGTGCTACTGTCCATCTCAGATGAGACCGAACCCAGAGAAGTGGGCGGAGCATCTGGACATTGTTGATGTATGGCTTCTGCTTTGCATAGTTAAAGCCTTAACTTGCCTCTGTGGATGCAGCGGCGAATGGTGTCGACTGAAAGGTTTACCAAAGTATTCCCGAGCCCATGTCAGGATGTCCATTACAGACTCATGACGGTTTTTAAGACAGTGACGAAGCTGACACTGTAGAAGCTGAAATGCCCAAAATCCTACCAATTTGTCTTTGGGGAATGGTGTTCTCAATGTGTTGGATTATTCACTGATGCATCTGTTGAAAGATTGGCGAGCCTCGACCCATCCTTGCTCTTGAAGGGAAGCACTAGGCCTTTTTGGTTGGCTCCTTATATACTATGATTAGAAGACAGCTTCACCTGTTTCACATCACCTTATTTCAACTTCTCACATCACTATTAGTCCTAATTTGCCCCTGTCCCAACATTTTTAGAATATGTTGCATACACCAATTTCAAAATAAACGTTTATCTTAAAAAAACAAAACAAAACAAAAAACTATGCAGTTGACAAATACCTTGTTTTTATTAGCATTAGATGGTCAGGCATCCACATACTTTTTACTATATAGTGTATTTATTAAGTGCATACTTCCTAGCTATAAACATGTAAATATGTAAATATTTCCTCCATAGCAATCTATATAATGTGAAGGTTTAATTTTATTATTATTATAAAATATTTGTATTCGACAGTCTAGGCAGCGCTAAACATATAAAACCTTTCCCCCTGATTGGAACGATTACAAGACAGACATTTTTACTTAAACAAAACTTGATTTCCAGGTCAACGGCCAATTTCTGTAAATCTTCTCATTATGTTTAAGATTGTGAATATTAGAAAGAGTTTGCAAGCAGACACGCATGAATACATTTCAAGTAGAAACAATCCATTTCATGCTGTCTGAGAAATCCTCATATGAAATTTACAATGCGTCTAAACCACAGTCCCTCACTGCGGGAACTTTGCAGTAAACACAGGCACCTCATAGCTTTTGAAAAATGTAGTTTATATGCAAATATGTCTGACCAACAGAGAAGCAGCGCTGCAGGCACAGAGCACTGCATCATTTCTGCCAACTCTCATTTGTCATGAGTCTTTATATAGAGATGGTCAAAGGCATTATGGTCAGGTGTGAAATAAAGTCCCCAGACAGGTTAGGTGATTCATCTTAGACAGTGGGATGTTAAGTGCTCTTCTGTAAAATGGTGGATTGTGGCATTCAATCGTCATAAAATTACAACACGTACCTTCTGGCTGTCTATATATAATGACATTTAAACACTTTCATATTCACATATTCAGCGTTTAGTTTGAATTGAACCTTGGTGCGTTTTCCTCTTTGGTGCAGTTCGTATTGGCAGGTGAAATCACAGCAATCACACTCAGGTGTGGACCGAAATAACTGCTTGTCTGAGTGAAGTGGTCTCAGTCAGCTGCCAGGTAATTGGGTACTGAACCTTAAATTTTGTTGTACTGTGACAATAAAAGCATTCTATTCTATTCTATTCTATAACTAGTGCACTTCGACAGCAGCGAGAAAGTGATTCAACTCTGAATTGAACTGACTGCAGCAAGTGAACTGATCATGCTGTGTATTTTAGTTCCGAGGCAGCATTTTCTCTAGATGTGAGCTGCTAAACTAAGCCAAAGGACAGAGCTGTAGAACTGCAGAAATGTGATGTGTCCTAGATATAATCAATTGTTTTTATTCTTTCTTCTGGGAAGCATATAAATATCTTCTGAAGGGCAGTTCTACATGAAAAAACAAACAAACAGATATTTAAACAAAGTAATAACAATTTACACTAAACATCCTGCTCAAAAGTTTACACACCCCAATGGCTCTTAATGTCTCGTGTTGCCTCCCTGAGAATCAGTGAACGTTTGCGCCTTTTGTAATAGCCGTGTACGAGTCCCTCAGTCATCCTCAGTGTGAAAAGATGGATCTCATCATCATGTAGTCGCTGTTGGAAAGGGCTCAAATGTGCAGAAGATGCTGGAAAAGTAAAGACTGTGCAGGACCTGGAGGATTTTTCTGAAGAACGGTGGGCAGTTTAACTGCTCAGGACCAACAAGGGACTTGTGAACAATTATCACAAAACATAAAAACAGTCGCTGATCATCCAGGTAACGTCGCACAGTATTAAGAATCAAGGGTATGAACATTTTGAACTGGTTAATTTGTATAGATTCAGTTATTATTGTGTTTTGTGGACTATATGTAAACATCTGTTATGTGAAATAGTTTATTTAGGGCAGAACTAAATAAACAACTAAATGCAATTTGTGTATGATTCCTATTATTTTATTTATATAGCTTTTTATTATTATATACATGTTTGTCATCTATTTCCTCAGGATGTCAACTTGTAACCAATTAAAAAGACAGAAACCATTATTGTAATTTGGCAGTGTTTATTTTCTTTTGATATGAGCCAAAAAAAATTTGTGGACTTTTACATTTAAAGTTTTTTTTTTTTTTTTTAATCTTGGTAAATAATGCATTTCCTGTGAAGTTAGTCTTCTTTATGATCCCTGCTAATTAGGGGGCAAGGTTTTATTTAATACTTCATCATTTTCATATTTCATCATTTATTTCAGTTATCTAATTACTGAGGCTTTAGTCAAGACTGCCATTGACAACTCCAAGACAAGAATTAACTGAGATCAAAACCAAAAACCATCAAATCCTTTTGGAAGTCAAGCCTTTAAATCTATTTCAAATATATGCCAAACCAAATTTGTCAATTTTCTTAAGAATTACCAGTAATTGAGCTACTACTTGTAGTTTTATTAGGCACATGCAAACCCACCATATTTATCGAGACCACTGCCCACTACTGAGAAAAGTTCACGTCAGTATAGAAAACATCTCAGTATCAGACGTGCGTCATATAACACTACTAATTACTATAGTAATTAGCCATGTTTGAATCACTTGATAAGAATGTCATATTTAACCATAATATGTTTTCATTGGACATACGCCAGGATGTAGGCGTCATTTTAAATACAGCATCTGGTGTATTGGCTCTCTCCAAATCAAGACCTAACTGAGTCATGTGTAGTTAATTGAGTGTAACTGAAAGTAGCACTTGTGCATTGCTGAAAAGTTCTTTATCTTATAAGACATGCATGTAGCATCATTATTTTTTGCTTTGTTTAATAGAAGAGGTCCTGATGAGAGGAAGCTCATCCTTCATTTCACCCACACTGCTATTATCACGATCTAGATACAGTTGTTTGAGGTGGCTCTAATGATAGAACAGAAAAACAAAACAAAAACGAATGTAGGATGCAACAGAGAAAGACAAGACAGAAAAGCGGAGAGAAAACACAGCTCTGGAGTAAGAGGCAGACGGGATTCAGAACAACTTGAGACACTTTAGAGACCTGTTTCCCACCCACTCTGCGGCCATTTTCTTTGGTTGGATATTTATGCCCGTTTTCGACAATTTGGCTTCTGAATAGTCATCAGAGTTAATTACTTAATAGTAAGAACGACGTTTAAATTAATGGCTTTTAGCCAGCAGATGCCTTCAAGGATATGTGGGAACTAGCTCTGGACTCCAGATTCACAGCGGCCACTGTACCCCACTGCATCACTGTCACATGGCAATCAACACCTGATTCACACTGATGTTAATGAGCACTTCAGAATATATAGTCACAGTTTGCACTGCACTCCTTACGTCTTACGTTTATCTCTATTTTGTATTGTTTCATGTTTGTTTATTTTTTTAGTTCTGGTACATTGCCACATACTCCGGTTTCCTCCCCCAGTCCAAAGACATGCAAGGTAGACTGAATGGTGTGTCTAAAGTGTCCGTAGTGTATGAATGGGTGTGTGAGTGTATATGTGATTGTGCCCTGCGATGGATTGGCACCCTGTCCAGGGTGTACCCCGCCTTGTGCCCCATGCTCCCTGGGATAGGCTCCAGGTTCCCCGTGACCCTGAAAAGGAGTAAGCGGTAGAAGATGGATGGATGGATTGACATTGCCACATGTTCATAGTGTCTTTTTGTGTTTTGTTTTGATTATTATTAAACCTACAATCTGCACTTGCATCCGTCTTCGCCTCCCTAACGTGACAATGCTGCTATCCAGCCGATTAGCGAAGGAGAAAGAACTAACTATGGTATAAGACAGAATTTGTTAGAATACAGATAGGGAAATAATAGCTGTAGATAACTCTTCTGAATTAATCAATTGTTTGCTGACTGATCGAGCATATGGATGGCACAAGTGACTCCCGCACATGTAAACAACAATTAGTCAGTCAGACCAATCAGCAAAAATGTCTCTTTAATACCAAGCCACTTGGCAATCTGCCAAAAACGAGCAAAGCAGGGACAAACAACGAATTAAATGAGAGAGACAGATACGGGAAACAGTTGTTAAAAGAAAGAGTTTGTTAATGGCAAATTGGTTTCAAGTGTAACAGTACTCTAAATGTGTTTGATTTTTCAAAAACGGTTTAATGGCAGAAAGCGGACATTTTAATGAAGATAATTGGCATGAAGTAATGCACTGACTCAATGCTTTAGTGATCATATTTTCCATTATAAACGATCTCTGAACTCTGGATTAGTTAAATATAAGGGAGTGTTACATGTTTCTCTAATTATTTGATAGGGTTTGTTACCGACCTTTACTGACTCTTACAGTCCTGACAACTGATATTCATAGTAAACTTTGCAGAGCAAATGCCATTTGTATGAATCTGAATTTGTCGGCCGTGATGCATTGATTTATTCCAGCCAACCAATCCATCCAGGCACATAATAAGCCTTCTGTTGAAAATGCAACTTCTACACGTATAGAAAGCTACAGTTGGCTCAGATCTAAAACACTGTCTCACCTCAATATCTCTCAAACTTCGACCAACACGTGGTGCACGTGTAGATGCTTGAATTGAATTTTAATGAACTGTATCTCCAAGGGGTATTTTTTTTGTTAAAAACGTAACATATCAATCATCATAATTATTGTGATTGTCAACAGTACAAACTATAATATAAACAATGATATATTAGCCTCAACCCTGTCCAGGGTGTACCCCGCCTTGTGCCCCATGCTCCCTGGGATAGGCTCCAGGTTCCCCGCGACCCTGAGAAGGAGTAAGCGGTATGGAGGATGGATGGTTGGCTGGATGAATATTCGCCTCACCCAAACATAATATGCAGCGTGTCCCTTTTGCCATACACACAGTAGTGCCTGCTGGTACAAAAGAGTCATGAAGGTCTACAGAACTGATGTCTACCATTTTTTTTTCTGCTTGTAATTTTCTTGCTCAGACAATCAGCTTTCGGGTGTGTAACAACCGGCCAACCATTAAACCCTGGAGTCGGACACCTGCAATATTTTGTGTTTCCAATGCACCAGGGTGAAAATAAGAAGCCGCTGTACCACATCGCTCAATCTCCTCATAAGTGGAAGAAAGATAGGTGATAGAAAGCCAAGACTGAGGAAGTGAAGCCACACTTTGTGTTTATGGGCCCCTTCTTTTCCACCACTGTGGCCCAGAGCTCCCTGTGCAATTAGCCCATATCACTGAGTTCCCCTCTACTCTCTCTCTCTCACACACACACACACACACACACATTCTAAAGGTTCTTCTCTCCATCTGAGCCCCATTTCAAACTGTGCTGAGTCCACTTATCACTCAAGTCCCCAAGATCACAGATATTGTCTCATCTTTCAGATCCAGCTGGAGATTGTCCTTTGTCAGGTGTATATTTTAGCTGTGAGAGATAAAACGACTCAGCACTACACACATTAAATCTCTGTCAAATATGCCACCTTTGGTGAAAGTGTGCCAGACTTTACAGACTGTAAGATTGATACAGATTGGACAGATTGCTCAGTGTGTCCCAAGAGTGTCCAACTCCATCTGTGGAGAGTAAGAGTTATTTAGGACTTTTACTATTTTAGAGACTATCCATAGCTACAGTTTATTTTATAGTCCACCAGTGTCAAACTCTCATTTTGCCAAGGCCACGGGAGCAGGTTTGTTAGCCCTTGAAGGGCCATTATTGAAGGTTGTTAATTTTTTTTTAAACACATTATCAGTTCTATCAAGTAACACTCTGAAAATACAAGGTATCTGAAAAGTCAAGAACCAATGAGAGTAATACTACGTACAGTGGTGCTTGAAAGTTAGTGAACCCTTTAGAATTTTCTATAATTTAATGTGAGCTAAAACATCATCAGAGTTTCACACATGTCTAAAAGTAGATAAAGACAAACCAATTAAACAAATGAGACAAAAATATTATACTTGACTATTTATTTATTGACAGAAATGATCCAATATTACATATCTGTGAGTGGCAAAAGTGTGTGAATCTTTGCATTTAGCATCTAGTGTGACCCCCTTGTGCAGCAATAACTGCAACTAAACATTTCCAGTAACTGGAATGACTGGAGTAATTTCAGCCCGTTCCTCAGTACAGAACAGCTTCAACTCTGAGATGTTGGTGGGTTTCCTCAATGAATTGATTGCTTCAGGTCCTTCCACAACATTTATACTGGATTAAGGTCAGGACTTCAACTTGGCAATTCTCACCTTAATTTATTCTTGTGTGGTTAGGGTCATTGTCCTGCTACATAATTCACTTTCTCTTGAGATTCAGTTCATGAACAGATGTCCTGACATTTTCCTTTAGAAATCACTGGAATAATTCAGAATTCATTGTTCCACCAATGATGGCAAATTGTCCTAGCCCAGATACAGCAAAATAAGCCCAAACCGTGATACTACCACCACCATGTATCACAGAAGGTATAAGGTTCTTATGCTGAAATGCAGTGTGTTCCTTTCTCCAAACATAACGCTTCTCATTTAAATCAAAAATGATATTTTATTCTCATTCGTCCACAAAACATTATTCCACTAGCCTTCTGGCTTGTCAACATTAAAAAAAACTGCAGAGAGGCAGCAATGTTCTTTTTGGAGAGCAGTGCTTTTCTCCTTGCAACCCTGCCATGCACACCATTGTTCATCAGTGTTCTCCTGATGGTGGACTCATGAACATTAACATTAGCCAATGTGAGAGAGGCCTTTAGTTGCGTAGAAGTTACCTTGAGTTCCTTACTCTTGGAGTTATCTTTGTTGGACGACCACTCCTGGGGAGGGTAACAATGGCTTTGAATTTCTTCCATTTGTACATTCCATTTCTTCCATTTCCATTTGTACACAATCTGTCTGACTGTGAATTGGTGTAATCCAAACTCTTTAGAGATGGTTTTCTAAACTTTTTCAGCCTGATGAGCATCAACAACTCTTTTTCTGAGGTCATCAGAAATCGCATTTGTTCATACCATGATACACTTCCACAGACATGTGTTGTGAAGATCGGATTTTGATCAGGCTCTCACTCACACCTAATTGTCATCCCATTGATTGAAAACACCTGTCTCTAATTGCATCTTAAAATGAGCTGCTAATCCTAGAGGTTCACACACTTTTGCCACTCACAGATATGTAATATTGGATCATTCTCCTCAATAAATAAATTAACAAGTCTCATATGTTAAATTGGATTGTCTACATGTAGGACTTGTGTGTAACTCTGGGCATGAAGTGGGGGACACCCTGGATGTGGTGCCAATCCATCATGGGGCAAAATCATACACACATTCACATACTACATACAATTTGGAAATGACAATCAGACTACGACGCATGTCTTTGGACTGGGTGAAGAAAACGGAGTACCTGGAGAAAACCGAAGCAGGTGGAGAACATGCAAGCACACAGAGCAGAGGCGTCAAACCCCCAACCCTGGAGGTGCAAGGCAAATGGTTATCCACTAGCAGGAGTGCTCCCCATACCAATCCTAATTTTGGGATTTGGAGTCTATAATTGCATCATACTTAATGCCTGGAGGCATTTCTGAATGGGGGGGGGGAAAAGAAAAAGAGGGGGTTTTTTTTTGGGTTTTTTTTTTTTTTTTTGTTTTTTTTTTTTTTTTTTTTTGTTTGCAGACACCAAAAAAAAAAAAAAAAGGGGGGGGGTTTTGGCCAAATTTTTCAGTTGACACACTTTTGTTTAAGACCATTTACATTTATAGCATTTAGCAGGCACCCTTAATCAAAGTGATTTACTGTAGTGCTTTATGGTGTCCAATGAACAGGCTTGGGGGTAACGGAATGCGTGTAATGGCAATAAATAATCAGGATACAAAAAAACTGGTAACTGCAATCCGTTACAGTTACTTCAAAAAAATAATCAGATTACAGGTACATTTTGTTATGAAATGGGAATACTATCAGGATTACAATTCTTTTTCATTTAAAACCAAAGAGATTAAACTTTTGCATGACTCCAGACTGTGCCTAAAATGGTCACATTTGCTACCAAAAATATTAATTTGTGAATGATATTATTGCTGAGGCTGCGGCGACACTGGCGACAATATAAATGTACACATTATGATTTAAAAATGTGCGTGTAATGTATTTGTAATTGCGTGTTCTGTCAGGAGTAGCCTGTCACATCATTTTTTTGTGTTGACGTAATAAAATGAGACGCTATATGTGGAAAAAATGCAGTTTCGCTGAATTCAAATTTATCCACAGTGCCAAATGCGCATGGGGAAAGCGGGGATCAGCTGTCCGCGTCAGAAAGACAGAAAGCTAATATAAAAGCAGGCTCCAGTTGTGCCAGCATTAGAGAGATAGAAAACACAGACACCGAGGATCATCTTTCCGTGTCAATCAACGAACACCCAAGTAAAAGTGCAGGCATTTTAAGTCTTCTTGGGTTCAAGAGTTTGTATGGCTCACGTATGATCATCACTCACACTGAAAATGTTTGGTGACAAAGCGGGCAGAGAAGTAGCGGCGGAAACTCTTCAAGAAAGAGACTGGGAGAAAAGAGGGCCATAGATAAAAGCATAGAAAAGCTTGTGACTATGTAATTGCAACGTGCTCCACAAAAAACACCGCTAGCACAAGCAGTGTCTCGTGCATGTGAACTACATAAGTCTTGTAAACACAAGTTCTTTCTACTGGCACCCTGTCCAGGGTGTACCCCGTCTTGTGCCCGATGGCCCCTGGGATAGACTCCCGGATTCCTCGCAACCCTGAAAAGGAGTAAGTGGTAGAAGATGGATGGATGGATGGATGGATGGACAAGTTCATTCTTATGTGGCACTTCAGTGGCTCCTTAATATTTATTTATTTATTTATTTATTTATTTTTTGTCTGGAGCCCTGCTTTTGACATAACATAATATAGACAGCTGCATGATTATAGTTCTGGTTCTCTCTCGACTCACAAGAGCAACAAATTGATTCATTTCATTAAAACAAATCCAAACAGTGAACTTGTTTTTAAACTCTAAAATAAGCTCTAAATAAGTATTTTCCATCGCGTTGCTTTTCTCTTGACTTTATTTACATATGTGAAATTGTAATCCAAAAAGAATCAGATTCCATTACTTTCATATTGTGATACTTGGATTACGTTACTGATGACATTTTTTTTATTCAGTAATTTGTAACTGTAACGGAATACATTTTTTTTTTAAAGTAACCCGACCAACCCTGCCAATGAAAAATAGATTCGCACACTAGTATAGACGGCTTTATGAGATTAGATTAGAGAGGAGTTGTGTGGGAGTTAGTACAGCTACTAAAACAGTGTACAAGATTTTAAATATTTAGGGCTTACTTATGTGCTTAATGAAGAGGTAGATCTTCAGTCTTTGTTTAAAGACTCAGCTGTTCAGACAAGCAGGGAAATTCATTCCACCACCTGGGTTCCAGTACAGAGAGGAGACTTTATGAATCCTTTCCTTGATGCTTGGTGCCATTACTTTTCAGGCAAGTGATTTTTATCTAACAAGATCAACCTTGGATGTCCTATCTGTGGAAAATACTTAAGGCTACAAGGTTGGGACAATCTCTAACTATTTTTTTCCCCCATTTTTTGTTTCAGTCATGGGACAAATCATTACTTTTAGACAATTGTGAGCAGATGCTAACGAAACTAGCTCTCCAGGAGCAGAGTTGGACAGCAGGTATACACCTCTCAACCAGGAGCGATGTGTTGGCTGAAATAGAGAGGCATATGGTGGTAGCCAGATTGCTTTGAAAGTCAAATTCAGTATTCTGGGAATATTGATGATAAGGATTTGGGATTCTATTGATGTACCCATGATAAGGATATCTGAAATAGTTAATGATATTCTGTTAACTAGGATACATTATAGATGTACATTCATCGGCCACAACAAACAAATGTCACTGAGATCACGCTTTTCCCTATTCTGATGTTTGACGTGAGCATGTACTGAAGCTCCCGACCTGTATCTGCAGAATTGTATCACTCGTGCTGCTGCCACATGATTGGATGATTGGATAACTGCAGAAATTAGCATTGGTACATGTGTTCCTAATAAAGTGGACAGTGGGGGTATAATCCAGTAAAGCTGCAGGACTTTCAAAGTAATGTTCTGATACTGATATTTTCTACTATTATCCCGAGTCAAATGAATTGCCAGTTTATCATTCCAAGTTTTTTCCTGCTGTTCAAACCCCTGACCAAAACCTTTGTATTGAAGATATTTTGTATTGGGCTTTTTGTCATGTACCCATGACAATAGTGAGATGAGCCGAGAATGCTTGTTTGACCTCACTATTGTCTAATGTGATCTCACTGTGTCTCACGCTCTCTAGTCAGTAAAAGCAGTGGATAATTAGGTACAATGCCTTGCGAAAGTATTCACGCCTCTTGGCATTTTAGGAATTTTTTGCCTTACAACGTGGAATTTTTGGGAGGTTTGTATCATTTGACTTACACAACATGCCGACCACTTTGAAGATGCAAAATGTATATTTTTTTATTGTGAAACAAACAAGAAAACAGAAAACTTGAGCATGCATAACTATCCACCCCTCCCCCAAAGTCAATACTTTGTAGCGCCATCTTTTGCAGCAATTACAGCTGCAAATGTCTTGGGGTTTGTCTAGCCACTGGGATTTTTGCCCAGGCAAAACTGTTCCAGCTTTTTCAAGTTGGATGGGTTCCTCTGGTGTACAGCAATCTTTAAGTCATACCACAGATTCTCAATTGGATTGAGGTCTGGGATTTGACTCGGCCATTCCAAGATATT
Organism: Ameiurus melas; assembly: GCA_012411365.1. Taxonomy (NCBI): domain Eukaryota; kingdom Metazoa; phylum Chordata; class Actinopteri; order Siluriformes; family Ictaluridae; genus Ameiurus; species Ameiurus melas. The sequence continues at coordinate 30,383,737 of CM022760.1, read as the reverse complement.
TTTTTAAAGCATTTATTTATTCATTTTCATATGATTCATTTACATGTGATTCATTTACATATGATTCATTTTCATGTGATTCATATTCATGCATGTGATTCTTTTACATGTAATTCATTTCCATGTGTTTCATATTCATGTGATTCATTTACCTTTTCTCCCCTCCCTTCCCCAAATATTTCATTGAGAAATAATAATAATAATAATAATAATAATAATAATAATAATAATAATAATAAATGAATGAATTAATAAAAAAATAATAACCCCCCCGGCTCATCATGGCTACTCAATAGCTGTCGCTGGTTATATAAAAATGATAAAACCCAAGAACCAAAGTAAAAATAAGAATATAAATAACCAATTGGAGCTGAAGAGGGACACACACCCAAAGTCTCCATAAAACAAAGGAGACAGCAGTGTATCGGACCTAGAGTAAGCTAAAAAAAATTACTAAAAAGAAAAAAAATTTCAGTAAGAATGCTGACTTCAAATCTAATAAATGATCTGCGCACTTCAACAAATATAATGTCCATAACTTTTAAAGACTTATACCTAATAATATTACACAGTGTAGCATATTAAAATAAAATACAAGAAGAGAATAACAAGATGATAAAAAAATAAATATAAATAAGTAAATAAATAAATAAATAAACAAATTCTGATCGAAGTAATGCACAATATCCACAATAAGAATTCTATAGAGCTGGATGGCCGAGTGCAGATTAGAATAAAGAATATTATCAAAGAAAAAATAAATAAAATAAATAAATAAATAAAATAAATAAATACTAAATAAACAAATAAACAAATAAATAAGGAACACTACACTGTGTAGGTGATGGAGTTAACCCCGGTTTTAAGAGTTTAACATATTCTGCTGCTTCCTCCGCTGAAATAAAGTCCTTCTGGACTCCGTTATATGTAATGCGAAGCCGAGCTGGATGAAGTATTCCATAACGAGCTCCCTCAATATCACGAAGTTGACGCCGAACCTCGTTAAACGCGGCCCGGGCCCGGGCTGTCTGGACTGTGTAGTCAGGGAAAACGGAGATGATCAGATCCCTCACTTTAATCTGCTGGCGCTCTCTCGCATGGCGTAAAATATCAACACAGTCCCTGTGATGATGGAATCTACACACAATAGCTCGTGGTTGTTCACCAGACTTCGGCTTCGGCTGAAGGGTCCGGTGGCACCGGTCCAGAACCGGCTCCTTCTCCAGACCAAACGCCTCCTTTAACAAGGTCGCTACAGCAGCGGTTGTACAGGTGTCAGCGCCCTCTGGAACTCCGACTATCCTCACGTTATTGCGCCGTGACCTCGACTCCAGATCCTCACATTTATTCTCTAATTGAGTCACGGTCGCAGTCAGAGACTTCATGTGATAGTAGTCTTCATGTGAATATTCCAAGATATTTAAATGTTTCCCCTTAAAACACTTGAGTGTTGCTTTAGCAGTATGCTTGGGGTCATTGTCTTGCTGGTAGATGAACCTCCGTCCCAGTCTTAAATTTCTGGAAGACTGAAACAGTTTTCCCTCAGGGATTTCCCTGTATTTAGCATCGTCCATCAATCCAACTTCCCAGTCCCTGCCGATGGAAAAACGTCTCAACAGCATGATGCTGCCACCACCATGCTTCACAGGGTGATGAGAGATATTGGATTTGTGCCAGACATAGCGTTTTCCTTGATGGCAAAAAAGCTCAATTTTAGTCTCATCTGACCAGAGTACTTCTCCATATGTTTGGGGAGTCTCCTATATGCCTTTGGCGAACAGCAAATGTGTTTGCTTTTTGTTCTTCTTTAAGCCCAGCTCTGTGGAGTGTATGGCTTAAAGTGGTCCTATGGACAGATACGCCAATCTCTGCTGTGGAGCTTTTAGCTCCTTTAGGGTTATCTTTGGTCTCTTTGTTGCCTCCCTGATTATTGCCCTCCTTGCCTGGTTCGTGAGTTTTGGTGGGTGGCCTTCTCTTGGCAGGTTTTTCTTTCTATTCTTTCCATTTTTTAATAATGGATTTAATGGTGCCCCGTGGGATGTTCAACCTTTTGGATACTTTTTTATAACCCAAACCTGATTTGTACTTCTCCACAACTGTCCCTGACCTGAATGGAGAGCTCCACTCGCTTGGTGGTGTTGTAGTGTGTGTGTGTGTGTGTGTGTGTGTGTGTGTGTGTGTGTGTATATATATGTATATATATATATATACACACTGAGATCATATGACACAGATTGCACACAGGTGGACTTTACTGAACTAATAATGGGACTTCTGAAGGTAATTGGTTGCACCAGGTCTTATTTAGAGGCTTCATAGCAGAGCGTGTGAATAGATATGCATGCACCACTTTTCCATTTTTTATTTATTTTATTATTTTTTTTAGAATATTTTAAATAACTTGTTTTTTTCATTTCACTTCACCAATTTGGACTATTTTGTGTATGTCCATTACATGAAATCCAAATGAAAATCCATTTCAATTACAGGTTGTAATGCAACAAAATAGAAAAAATGCCAAGGCGGGTGAATACTTTTGCAAGGCACTGTAATCATTCCTTAGAGATCAAATCTTAATAGGCAGATGCTAGTCAGATCTGCTCAGCCATTCAAGTTTCATTGGCTGTACCTTAATGAGAGATGGAGATGTGTGAGAGAGATTGTATATGTAGGGGTGAGATGTAGGTCAGTACACCTAGAACTAAGCTACCTAACTGCCCAACCATCTCCTCTACGTGTCTTATCCATAAAATCTTGGAACAAATTAAATTATGGCTCTGAAAAGGGAATTATAAATTTGATTATACATTGTATAATCATAAAAAGTTGTATACTAGACTTGAGGGTTGAGGGTTCGATTCCCACTTCTGCCCTGTGTGTGTGGAATTTGCATGTTTTCCCTGTGCTTCAGGGGTTTCCTCCGGGTACTCCGGATTCCTCCCCCAGTCCAAAACCATGCCTTGTAGGTTGATTGGCTTTTCCAAATTCTGCATAGTATGTGAATTGGTGTGTAAATATGTGTGTGATCGTGTCCCTTAATGGGGTGGCACTCCGTCCATGGTGTCCAGGCGCAGACTTCCTGACGCATTGCATCTTTAAGCCCATGAAGGGGAGGCATCCTTGACTGGCATGTCACAGTACTGGCCAAATGTCATTCCTTCCATCTGTGGCAGATAAACAGTTCATTTGATTATCACCTCTCAGCAGTTTCCATTCATGGAACCTTTTGAGGTCCATCAATTGGCTAACAAAAGTATGTGTTATTTCTTTGGGTAAAGTCACCAAGGCATGCAAGTTGAGCTTATTCCCAAGGCATGTAGTTTTTCCACTTGTTTTGCTAAAGTGATCTGTAGGTCTTTAGATAGATCCTTTTCAGCTTGGCACCCTGTATAGACCCATAAGGGACAAAGGTTTATGAGCAACCAGTGAAACACCATCTATTTTGCTGTGCATTGGATTTATAGTATACAAGGATGTACTAGGTTTTTACGTTTCGGAACGTCTCTTGGAATGCTTGGCCTCAGGTCCTTAAGCTACATTACAGTCAAAGGGGTCAACCCCACAGGTGCAAGTAACCTGGCCAAGGGTGCCAATTTTTTCCATCTTTTTTAGGATAATATATCTATTGGGGATGAAGCTACCAAGCTTTTTCTCCACTATTGAGAGCAGCAGTGGAAACCAGGCTCTCACAGGGCACATTGGGGCTAAAATAAAGGAGACTCTGTGGTCAGGTTCCTGAATTATGTGCAGGTATAGAGGCAGAAATGTGTACAGTAGATGGTAGAGTAGAGCCCAGCCAAACAGTAGGCCAGAGCATCCTGACATTTGACAGTGATTTCATTTGGCAATGGCGAAGAGGTCAACCTACTCCCCAGCCACCGAGAGAGTTGTCTGTGGTGACTCTCTCTTCAATATGTTTAATGATGTGTAAATCTGTACATCTCCAGCAGGTTGCAGCTTTTGGCTCTCTCATTGAGATGAGAATGTGTTTCTGTTTGTGGAATTTGGGGTATAGCCACATGCTGATAACACACTTCTGAAATTTCCTTAATTTCAACAAGCTCAAGGGTACTACTGTTCCCTGACTGAGATGAACAATCCTAGCATCCTCACCAAGCGCATACTGTGTGTGAGAAGGCTGGACATGTCATAAGAGCTCATCTTCGAAATATGGCTAGAATCAGAAAGAAACCACCATCCTTCTTCTGGGCTAGATGGTGAGTAGGTGCTCTGTTCAGTGCCACCAGGGTAAAGGAGATGCATTCAGTGACCTGCTGCATACCTGAGTGCGTGACATTGTCTGTTTAGGGCTCACATGAGGCTCACTGCACTTACAGTATGTGGGCACTGAACCAGGCTGTGGTGATTTCAGGGAGCCATGTGACATAGATCCTCTGAACCATGTTTTTCATGCAAGGTGTAGACCTGTTCTGCATGCAAATGGCGGAAAGCCCAAATCTGGCCACAGTATGTATTTTACCGGAGTTCGGAGAACTTCGCAAACTGGTGAAGAACATGGTATGATGGGGAGATCCACTCAAACTCACTAGTGTCATATACTCATATACGAATATGCACTTGTGAGTTGACGTACTAAATAACAGAACTCACTGTCAGGAGTGGTAGATGAGTGACTGTCAAGCTAATGAGTCCAATCCAAGAAGAGCTAGTAGCCTCACAGGTCCAAATGGCTCCAAAAAGTATGAAATACTTTTACTGTAGCTGTGAAGAAATGAAAGGAGATGATATGAGTCTACCGCTTTGGAGGACTGGTGACATGAGGTGTGTATCAGGTCTGACCTTCATAATGGTAGGAGAAGAAAGGGACTGGTGGCTGTGCACAGTGGCTTAGTGGTTAGCAAGCTTGTCTCACACCTCCACACCTTGAGGTTTGATTCCTGCATCCGCCCTGTGTGTGCCTGTGCTTTGGGGGTTTCCTCTGGGTTCTTAAATGCTCTGTATTGTGTGTGCGATTGTGCCCTGTGATGGGTTGTCACCCTGTCCAGGCTGTACCCCAAGGGTCAGCCATAATACAGCACACCTAACCATACTTCTTAATAATGAATTCATTCTAACCCTACTCCTTTCTACAAGTCTTTTGCTGTTTGCAGGTTACCGACTGCACCAGTGGTAAGGAAGAAACCAACAACGTAACTGTATACTTCTGGAATCATGTGCCACGTTTTGTGCCATGATGATGTACAGAGTGGTTTTAGCCAGAAAGGAAAAAATCAGATTTGAAAAATGCTGCTGCTGCTAGAGCAGACATGGAAGGAGTGCATTTTCAGTCTGAAATGCTCAGTCATTCAAGCTGCATCGACCACACCTTGCTCAAAGGTGTGTGTGTGTGTGTGTGTGTGTGAGAAAGTGAGTGAGAGAGAGAGAGAGAGAGAGAGAGAGAGAGAGTGCATAACTATAGGTGAGCAGCTTGCACCATTCTGGTCACTGTTATGGCTAACACCAGCATGAAACAACTCGACTATGTAGCATGAGACAATCCGTGAGTGTGTGTGTGTGTGTGTGTGAATCTGAGTTGCGTCTTTGTTCACGTCTGTCAAAAAAGTCTGAGGACATGGTGTCCTATAATTTAATGAAGGGCATCCAGCTATTTCTATGAAAGAGAGAATACGAGTGGAAGAAAAAGAGGAGAGTTACAGTATACTCCTGAGCAGAAAGGACACATGCCTGCTGCTGCTACTGTATGTGTGTGCACTCATTTGTATGTACTCTCTCTCTCTCTCTCTCTCTCTCTCTCTCTCTCTCTCTCACACATACACAGACACCTGGTGCTTGCTTTCCATGCAGCTCAGAGTCCTCAAAGCCCTCTGTCAGTCTGGACTCTTCTCTCTTTCTCTCTGTCCTTCCTTCCTTTGCTTTCTTTCTTTTCCTCCTTTTCCTCTCATCTCTGTCCTCTCTCTTCATTAGCATTCCTCTCTCATCTGTCTCCCCCTCCTTCAGTATTCTCTTCCTCTCTCTTGCTCTGTGTCTCTTTGTGTGGAATTTGTGCAGACGCTGCTCACCTCAGGATTTTTAAGCACTATGGAAACACACCATTGTAGCCAGAGGTGAGCCAAGGGTGTGTGTGTGTGTGTGTGCGTGTGTGTGTGTGTGTGTTTGTGGGTGGGTGTGGGTGGGTGTGGTTTGGTGCCACAGTCCCAAATATTCTTCTATATTTGATTAGATTTACAGTTATGACCTCTGAAGATATTATTGAATGTGTTACCATAGAAGCAGAGTTTGTTTACTGTGTGTTTTGTGAATTTTCTTGCTTTCTGTGTATAATTGTATTCCTGATTTAATATTTAAGAAGTGGAGACCATTAATGTGCATGTGCCTCATTTATTATTTGCATATTCATGCCCCAGTCAGTGTGCCTTAATCGTGGATTATTGCTACACGGAGCTGCATGACTATTAAAGTATTTATGTTTTTTGACATGAAGTATTTAAGTATTGAATCAGTGCAGCTACTACAGTATGTACAATGCTTACTTATGTTATTGCAGCTTCCCAATGTAAACAAGACACCAGGGATAGCCTGAAAGTCTGTGACATGATCTCTCTTGGGATTTGCTCATTATGCATTATAGCTGAGGTTTAGCTGGACATACAATAACTGTGTGGGTGTATTATTATATTGTATGTCCAACCAGCATCAATATTGCGTGTCTGGCTGAACCATATTCACAACAGATACTGAACAATCTACTGGAGACTGAACTTGACGGAGTTTGGAGATGGGTTGAGTGGGTCTAATATCTTGTGCTCAATTAATTTTTCTCTCCTTTTTAATTTTTTTTTACACTTACTTACAAGCAGACATTTCCAGGCCATATAAAACTGAATTCCATCCATCCATCCATCCATTTTCTGTACCGCTTTTCCTACACATGGTTGCAGAGGAGTCTGGAGCCCAATCCCAGGGGACTTGGGGAACCAGCTGAAATCCGTAAGAAATTATACCCCCTATTTGTGCAAATTACTATCAGCTGGTTAGTAAATCGATAGTCTATAAAAAGGCTTTTCATTACCAAGGTGTCACACAAGAAACATCTCAAGATCTTCGCAACCTTGTTGTTGCAAAAAATATAGATAGAATTGGATACAGACGTATTTCAAAACGTCTGAATCCTCCAGTAAGCACCATTGGGGCCATTATCCACAAATGGAAGTAACATCACATCAGTCATCAACCGGCCACGTACAGGAGCTCCTCACAAGGTTTCTGACCAGGGAGTCAGAAGAGTAGCCCAAGAGCCAACGACCACTCGGAAGAAGCCGATGTTTGGAGAAGAAATGCCACTGCACATCACCCTAATAACACTATACCAACAGTGAAGTGTGGAGGTGGAGTATGGGGCTGTTTTTCATCACATGGTACTGGCAGACTTCATATAATTGAAGGAACGATGAATGGAGCCCTTTACCGGGAGATTCTTGAGAAGAATCTGCTGCCATCCATCAGGATGATGAAGATGAGACGTGGGTGGACTTCCAGCAGGACAACGATCCAAAACATACAGCAAAGGAAACTCTCACTTGGTTTCAGAGGGAAAAAATGAAGGTGTTAGAACGGCCCAGCCAATCACCTGACTCGAATCCAACTGAACAAGATTTAAAGACAATATGTTTAGAAGAATGGACCAAAATCACACCTGAATACTGCGACCCATTAATTTCTTCATACAGGAAGTGTCTTAAAACTGTCATTACAAACAAAGGCTTCTCCACTAAGTATTAAATACATTTCAGTTAATGTGTCTTTTCCTGTGTCATTCCACTTTATCACACATAACTTCATTTATGGACTTTAATGTGGTGAATTCTTTATATTTCTGGATTTCTTGAGTTAATACTGATGTCTGGTGAAAATTTCATGTGAATAACGTCATTGGAAATGTATTTACTGAAAAAAATGTTGACGCGTCCAATACTTATTTCCCCCACTGTATAGGAAATTTAGTATCACTGATTTAGACAGTGCTCTTCGCCACCATCAACTGAGGGAATATCTTTTCAAAGAATGGTGTTCATCGCTCCAGTATTGTTCCAGAGACTTGTAGAATCTCTGCTATGATGCACTGAAGCTGTTATGCTGCGTCATGGTGACCCAGCACCATACTAACACAGTTTTTCATTACATAGTGCTGATTATACCAAGATTTTAAGATGACTACTTGTCACATTGTCTGAGATGATCCCAATAAAATCTCGGCAGAATTCTATAACACGTGTTCTCCATGTCAGGGTATATGATGAAGATGTTATAATGATATACTTGAGCGTGAAGAAAATGACTACATCATCGATCTGGACTTGGGTAGAAAATGGTGTTACATAAACAGAAATATTGTTCAGAGTGAACATGAGGTGATAGGGATAAATCATGACCACAGAATTCTTATATAGCGTGCGATTTTTGTCAGCAACAACAAAATCACGATGGAAATCATACAGTGTGAAGCTGGATTATTTCATCTGTATGTAGCTATTTTAGCTATTAGGCTATGCACATTGTCGCTTATGTTTTAAGTAGCTTTAGTGTTAAGTGTTTTGGTACTTGGGTGGGTATTCAGAAAGAATGACGTATTTTTAGTCGTGCGATGCAGTCATGTCAACCATTAAACTCAAAACAAACAAGATGGTGGACGATGTCGTACTGCGGCTGTTGGTGTTTTTTCCTCGATGTTGCCGCGTCAATTTAAAAAAAAAAAAAGAAAAAGAAAAGAAAAGTAAATAAACGACTGACGGAAATTGATGCAGTAATTCTGATGCAGTCCATAGCTTCTTACGTTTTTACAAATGTGCAATATCGGGATGCAAGTGTTTCAGAGTGGACGGGCGAATATAGGAAAACGTTTGAAAACGTGTAAATGGAGAGCGTTTTAAAACAAAAATTCAGATCTATCCGGATTCGTTTCAAAAGTGGGCTTATAAACAAAGCCATTCGCAGGCAGTGGGACCGGGTGTTGATGAGTTACTTATAGAGATTTTAATTCATTCATTTCATTCAAGTTTTTTCCTTTATTTCCTAGTGTCTGTGTGGACAAACATCCTGTCCGTGATTCATTTCATCCCATTGTCTTCTTCTGTTTATTTCAATTCACCCGTCTGTTTCTCCTGTCTGCCGCCACTGTCTCGTCCTCGAGATAACGTTGCATAAGCTGTGACGGTATTTTCATGCTGTTGTCACTCTGGCTAATGCTGCACAGAACAAATGCGTTTAATTCTCATGAGTGACATTTTCCATCTCCCGCTGCGTTTACGTACCCCCCCCGCCCCCCAGCCCCACCCCCTCTCACTTACACAGTACCACAGTTATCTCTTCAACATCTTAATCGCATTTTAAAGAATACCTAAAATATTTATAGAAAAATATCAGCAGTAATAGAAAACAGAGCGAGTGAGTAATGTGGAGTTTGGTGTGCGCTTTCCTGCGCAGATGTCTGTGTTATTACAGTTTCATCAGTGATGATTCATTCAAGTACATCTCTTGAAATTTTAAAGTGAGTCTGCTTGAAATTCACCACTTCTGCTGCATTTATACATTTTCATAAACGCACCAAGTAGACAGATACAGAAATACCTACGCAGAATGGATTGGATATGAGTAATGTATTGTGAGGCTTCCTAAGCATTTTTTCCCCCCAGTCTTCGCCATCTTTATGCCCCTGGACATCTGTTTTCTTTTTTAATATGTACATATTTATACTCACAGTACCAGCAATCTAAGATCATTTGATTCTAAGAGATGACTGGAGGCAGGAGTGAATGGTTTAGTTTTGTTTCTGATAAGTGAAATTTGACCATCTTCTCGATCGTTAGAGCACATTTTGAGTCACTACGTCTCGTTGAAGAATGTGTTGAACTTAACTCAGCTTAATTGAGCAATCTCCACCACTCGGTTTAAGTATGTTATGTTAAAATAGTGTGCCTTTTCAGTTTGCCTCCTTACAGGAAGCAACAAGAAAGTCACTCCAGAAATCTGTCTCTGGGCAAAAAGTCTTTTTGCCTGCACTATATATATATATATATATATACAATATCTCACAAAAGTGAGCGCACCCCTCACATGTTTGTAAATATTTGATTATATCTTTGCATCTTTTTTATTTTAATCTTGAGGATTATGGCATATAGCTCATGGAAATCAAAAATTCAGTATCTCAGAATATGAGAATGGAGAATTTATATTACAGAAATGTCGACCTTCTGAAAAATGTAATGTGAAAATGTAAAAAATTTATGAAAATTTATGCACTCAATACTTGGTCGGGGCTCCTTTTGCATAAATTACTGCATCAGTGCAGCGTGGCATGGAGGTGTTCTGGAAGCCTAGATTGCTTTGATAGCGGCCTTTGATAGCTCGCCTCTATTGTTGGGTCTGGTGTCTCTCATTTTCCTCTTGACAATAAGGCAAGGTGTGTCAGCTGGACAATCAAGAACAGTAATACCATGGTCAGCAAACCAGTTACTAGAAGTTTTGGCACTGTGGGCACGTGCTGAGTCCTGCTGGAAAAGGAAATCAGCATCTCCATAAAGCTTGTCAGCAGATAGAAGCATGAAGTTCTCTAAAATCTCCTGGTAGATGCTGCATCAACTCTCGACTTGAGAAAACACAGTGGACCAACACCAGCAGATGACATGGCACCTCAAATCGCCGAATGTGGAAACTTCACACTGGACTTCAAACAACTTTGATTCTGTTCCTCTCCACTCTCCAGACTCTGGGACCTTGATTTCCAAATGAAATGCAAAATTTTGCCAAAAAAAAAAGTGTTTTGAGTTAATTCTCTGATTAGAGTTCTTCTCAGGTCGACGTTGCTGTATTATAAATTCTTTATCCTAATATTTTTGAGATACTGGATTTCTCCAGTATCTCATTTCCAAGATCTGTAAGCCATAATCATCAAGATTGAAACAAAAAAAGGCTTGAAATATTTCACTTTATGTGTAATTAATCTAGAATAGACAAAAGTTCCACTTTTTGAATTAAATTATGGAAAAAATGAACTTTGCCACAATATTGTCATTTTTTGATAGGCACCTGTATATTGATTGTTGTTTATGTATGCAGCATTATGACCACTCAGCTTATCTTCAAGTGCTACCAACCAGTCTAAGTTACCTTGATGAATTGGAATTGGAAGTGGATCACTCCACTTACTGTGTTCATCAACACTTCAGCTGACACCACTGTTTCCACACTGTACCTGCAATCATGATCGTCCTCACATAGTAAATCAGACTGCATAGGGTTTCTTGTTACAATACTCGCATTCAAAATCCAAATACTTGAAGCCTGAGGCCTTAAAAGACTGTTTGATGCAAAACGATTGTAGTTCACTTCAAATAACAGTAACAGTCTAGTCGTCGCTAATATGAACTTTTATCTTGATCTCTAGACGTGAGTTTACAAAGAGAAAGTGCTTTCATTTGTCCCTGCTTGGCATTTAATGGGAAATTGATCTTGGCCCTGGTAAATTCGCACTTGGTGCTTCTTAACTAGACAGCAATTCCCAATAAAAGTGGAAGCATGCTATTGCTGGTATATACAAGCCTGCCAAAGATAATTTAGCATCAATCAATTGAAAAGCCATGTAAGCAGTTTCTTGCTTTTCCGTGGTCCATGTAACAGTTGGAAATTTTGTACTCGTTATTTGTGAGTGCTAAACAATGATTTACGAGGAGTGGATCATTCAGGAGTGGTTCATGTTAGGAAGTCAGGTTGCTGTTATCCAGGATAATGATAATAATAATGAATCTGCTGGACATGTGATACCCTACAGCATTCGGCCCCAAGGCTACTTAAATTAACTTATCGGTGAGCTTGATGGTAAATGGTAAATGTGCACTTATATAGCGCTTTTATCCAAAGCGCTTTACACTGTGTCTCATTCACCCATACACTCACACACCAACGGTAGCAGAGCTGCCATGCAAGGTGCTAGCTTGCCATCGGGAGCAACTTGGGGTTCAGTGTCTTGCCCAAGGACACTTCGGCATGTGGAGTCACCCTAGCCAGGAATCGAACCGCCAACCCTACGATTAGTGGACAACCCGCTCTACCACCTGCGCCACAGCCGCCCCAATTGATCTTTCCAATAGTTTGTAAGGCCATCGTGTGTGTCTATTAGGTGTGCTATACCTATACAGTACCACTATCAGTACCTGTTTAGGGCAACAAATATCAGTATCTGTATTCAGATGCACTCCAAAGTGGGTGTGGTCTAAATCAGATTATTTTTGGTTTCGAATTAATATAAACCATGACCCTGACCAGCTAGCTTTGACCCTGACCATGTCGCATGGGACAGTGGTGGCTCACTGGTTAAGGCTGAGGGTTTCTGATCAGAAAGTTGTCAAGCCTTAGCACTGCCAAGCTGTCACTCTTGGGCCCTTGAGCAAGGTCCTTAACGCTATCTGCTCCAGGGGATCTGTATGCATGATATGACCCTGTGCTCTGACCTAACTTGAATGACTATGAGGTCTGGCCATCAGTAACCAGGAAAAAAAAAATCCATATTTGGCATACATGTTTCCCAGCATCACAGATGATTAACACTGTAGATCAATAACTAAACCCAATGATTGTCTTCATATTCTTGTGAAAACTACTAAACACTCAAGACTAGCATTACTCTTAATATAGAACTGTAAAGAGGCCATAGGTTGTTATATACTCTTGTCCAAAGGAGCTAAATCCCCATCAGATTTCTCCCTCTTGCAACCAGACTGGGGCTCTTCCCTCCGGGCCTGCAGTAATTGATCTGGCTACTGTTACTGTACCACAATGCTAATCAATCAGCAAGCTGCTAATTCGTAACAAGCTACTGTAAAGCAGATGTCCTGATAGCATTATCACTCCCCAGTCCAGTCAGGCCACTCAGTGCAGGAAGTGTACTTACTCTCATTTGGGAATAAAAGCCTGTCATCTATGGCTTCATGTCCATTAGTCTGACTTTAGTCTTCAAACTAGCAGTAATGGGGAAGGTTAAGAAACAGCGACTGTCCTCGGTCTCTCAGTTTTTCACTCTGAAGAATGGGTCTCTGCAGAGCCGGAGTAGTGTGGAGGGCCTGTGTGTGAGCACATTCGTGGGGATTCTCCAAGCTAGGACCTGGCTCATGAACCCTCGCATGACATACCTTCTCCAGCAGGAAGCTGGTAGCTATGTGTCAACTCCTCATCCTCGCCATGCTCACTCTCTCACGTCTTTCTCCTTCTCAACTTCCACAGATGGAGGGAGTGAGGAGGTCAGCGACCTTCGGAGTGCCAGCTTAGACCCTCATCACGGTTTCGCGGGCCAAGGTAGGATAACTGCAGTGGCATGATAGTGTTTAGTACAACACAGCCCAAGCACAGCTTTCACGCTTGCTTAGAAATGCATACAAGAAATGCTTGCTGCTTGGGCCTTTTGAAAATGTGTTCCTATAAACAGAGGTGTAATCTAGACATAAGCTGTATGATTAGCTAATCTTCATGCTCATGTTCATGTGCATGTTTTCGCCTTGAGACATGTAGTGTAGGGTTTGCAGCTTGGTGATTAATATGCCAGTTGCTGTCATGTATTTCTGCAAGACTATAGCTCAAATATATTTCAGCAAAAGTATTCTCCATTCTTTATGCATGTTCTGTTATAGAGGAACATGCTCTCTATAAATTCTGAGCTTTTACATGAACAGTTATGAAACCGACAAATTAAATACATCACTCTGTTGGCCAACTGTATGGAGGATGTAAGGATTCATTTGTAAGAATATAAACTTCCGTTTTAACCTCTTTTAAAACAATTTAAAACAATTTAACCAATGAATCGGTTTAACTGAATAAAGAAATGCTTATTAAATGTTTAGTGATTTTTTTTTTTATGTTGGAAATAACTTCTAATCCAATTCCCATCTAAAGAAGATCCTGTTCTAGAAAAGGCCATAATCTTTATTGCTCTAATTAGAACTTTAGGCGCACCACATATGTATTTTACTTTTAATACTAGCACTGTCTATGGGTCTTTATTCTATAGGCTTAACAGATTGGCCTTGCAAGTGCACCTGCCTTTAATAAAGCTCAAAAGCATTGAGGATACTTTCATGCTTATTAGTCCATTTGCATAGTCTGAATCAGAGTGAAAAACGCACCAGGGTTCAATTCAAATGAATTAAACACTGCATATGTGAAAACACTATTAGAGTCTGATTAGGGTCTGAGAGCCTGCAGTTAAGAAGCTCCACAAGGATTTACATTTCCTTATTTAAATGTTATTCTGTTTCGTTTAGTTTGGCCTGTGCCAATAATAGTGCGTAACCTGGTTTAAGACACTCGGGGTGTTCAAAAAAACTTTTGACTTTTGCCCAGTTATAGATTCTCCTGATGGAACGTGTGGGACTGACGATGAGAATAATAGATGAAGGGAATGTGCTAGCCATTAAAATCACCGTTTTGTTATCAGTTTTTTAAAAGACAGGTCACTTTTATTTTACCATGTGAATATGATCTCTGTAATATAGATAAGCTTTGTAATTAATTCCAAAAAACATACAGTCGACTGTCTCTTAAAGTTTAAGATATGAGTTGCAGAGCCCATTTATACTCTTTTGATGACACCCCTAACATATGGAACAACATTATGTCTTCACTAGATATGTTCATATATGAAAATGATTATATTTACGTATATGTGTGGTATAATGCATCATAATAGTATTATTGATAATAATAGTATTATCAATTTTGTAACTCTGGAATTATTCTGATGACCAGATGTGAGTTATGATGCCGATATCATAAATCATTGTTATATGGTTCTTTATTGTGGTCACATTACGTGCCAGGAATGTCTTTGCTAAGAAGGATGAATACAATGCTGTCTTCTAATTCGACCAACATGTGAAAGTTATAAGACTTTTATCTTTATGCCACTTTTATGCCTTAGGAGCATAAACACAGCACAAAAATACTACCTAGCTTGGCAGCTTAATCATAAGCTGCCAAGCATAATCTTAAGCATAAATCCATGCAGAGACAGGTCAGGAGCTTCAAGTTCAAGTGGCTTTATTGTCATTTCAACCATATACAGCTCGTACAGTACACATTGAAACGAAACAATGTTCCTCCAGGTCCATGGTGCTACAGAAAACACGACAGTAACCACATGAGATACACATTCACATGCAAACGTGTGCTAACGACACAAGACAGTAAAGTACTACTAAAACAGGGCAATTACACAGTACACAGTTATAGTGTAGAATAGTCCCATATAAGAGGTAGTGCAAAAGATAGGTGCCGAAGAGTAACAATATCATTAAAATATGGTATAAATGTTAACATAACATGCTACGACTTAGTATTCAGCAGATTAGATTATACCAAATATGGACATAGGAGTTATTGCAATAGCAGCCAGGTAAAGTGTATAATAGTGACAAGAAATTAGTAGCAGTACAAATGCAACAGAGGAATGTGCAAATATTACATTGGGAGTGGGTTGGTGTTCAGAGTGTGTGTGTGTGTGTGTGTTTGTGTCAGTCCAGTCTCTGAGTATTGATGAATCTGACGTCTTGGGGGATGTTTCACAGTCTGGTTGTGAGGGCCAGAACGCTTAGACTTAGACTTGAAGAGTTTGTGTGAGAGGTGTGTGGGGTCCTCCACAATGCTGGTGGTTTTGTGGATGCAGTAATGCAGTATGTGGTGTAAATGTCTATGGAGAGAAGAGAGACCCCCGATGATGTTCTCAGCTGTCCTCGCTATTCGCTGCAAGGTCTTGCTATCCGATATGCTGCAATTTCCGCACCAGACAGTGATGCAGCTGCTCAGGATGCTCTCAATAGTTCCTCTGTAGAATGTGGTGAGGATGGGAGGTGGGAGATGGGTTTTTTTTTTCCAGCTGTTGTAGAAAGTAGAGATGCTGCTGGGCAGAGTGAACAGCAGTGGACTGAGCACACAGCCTTGGGGGGCCACCATGCAAAGTGTGGTGGTGCTGGAGATGCTGTTCCTGATCTGTACTGAGTCAGGAAGTCTGGGATCCAGTTGCAGAGGAAGATGTTCAAGCCCAGTTGGTTCACCTATCCAATCAGGTGCTGAGGAATGATTATGTTGAATGCTGAATTGAAGTATATGAACAGCATTCGAATGTAGGTGTCCTTTTTGTCCAGATGGGTGAGGGTCAGATGCAGGGTGGTGGCAATGGCATCCTCTGTTGAGCGGTTGGTGTGATACGCGAACTGCAGCAGGTTCAGTAAGGGGGCAGCAGGGTCTTAATGTGTCTCATGATGAGACTCTCAAAGCACTTCATGATGATGCAACGGGAAAGTAGTCATTGAGGCAGGACATTGAAGACTTCTTCAGCACGGGGACAATTGTGGTGGCCTTGAAGCACGTTGGAATGACGGCGCTGCTCAAGGAGATGTTGAAGATGTCAGTGAGAACATCTACAAACTAGTCTGTACATCCTCTGACCACTCTGCCAGGAATGTTGCCTGGAACTCTGCATAGAGTTTTCCTCACATCAGCCGTGGTTAGACACAGCACCTGGTTGTTGGGCGGAGGGGTGGTCTTCCTCACCACCACGTCATTCCGTGCCTCAAACCGAGTGTAGAAGTTGTTCACTGCATCTGGAAGGGAGGCGTCACTGTCACAGGCAGGTGATGTTGCCCAGTAGTTGTTGATGGCCTGAATGCCCCGCCACATGTGCCACGTGTCGCCGCTATCCAAGTGACTGTGGATTTTCTGGATGTGTGCATGCTTTGCCTTTCTGATGGCCTGGGATAGTTTGGCCCTCTGTTCTTACGGCCGCTTGGTCACCTGCCCTGAAGGCGGAGTCTCGGGTCCTCAGCAGTGCACTCACCTCCGCAGTCATCCACGGCTTCTGGTTGGAGCGTGTAGTGATTGTAGTGATTGGAGACGGTGATGTCATCGATGCACTTGGCGAAATCGCGTAGCTTTTCCACCAGATGTTTTGTGTAAATGTTAGAAACTGCTGTTTATGAAAATCCTAGCAGATCAGCAGATTCTGAATGAATCAATTCTGACACCAAACATGTGATTAGCTAATTGGATAATTGCATGAATGAGCAGGGGGTACAGATGTTCCCCCAAAAAAAAAATGTCCATATCAAGCCTATTAAAGATTGTAGTGGACACAAGCATTCCCTGTAATTGCTTCATACATTGGCAGCTTACACCCAGATCTAGCAAAAAATACAAAATACAAAAATAGAACACAAAAATGTTCGTTTTATGTATTTCATAATAGAGATGCACATGTGTGTGTTTTTCCTCCATGTTGTAGGTAGCAGTATAGACAGTGAGTGTGCATTTGAGGGAGACTACGACGTGCCTCCTCTTTCCATGGCTGAGGGTCTGCAGCATATGCGGATCATGGAGGGGGTGTCTCGCTCCCTCCCTTCCTCTCCGCTTCTCGTTCATCAGACAGTCAACGTTCACTTACAACCAGTGAAGAAGTTCAGCACAGGTTCAGCCACAGGTACGCAGAAACTCTTGCTGTGTGTGTGTGTGTGTTACCGTGGTGCAAACCGTGTTCTCCTGAAATGTCCACAGTGATTAGTTTAGTGGTGCGCTAGTGACTGAATGGTCGTGAGTTCAAACATCAGTTGGGTTCATGTGAAAGGCTCGTAACCAACGACGAGCAATATTCTATCTGAACTGGATATTCTGGAAGATGAAGTTTCATTGAACACGTTTCTAGTGCTGGTTCTGATCAGTCTCACTCTGACACAATAATTAGAAACTAGCCAAATACTCACTTTTACCGTATACACCGTGTTTTTTTTAGTCCGAATGAGAAAACAACCTTTCTTAAAATTATTTCTGCTCCCTTTTGTCAATTCCCACTAGCTTGATGACTACCACGTGCTTTCTCAGAGATGTGCTTCAGCAGATTGGCTAAACACAATCAGAGGAAAGCACTATTGCTCTGTTTGATGCGAAGCTGCAGCTTGTAATTCCCTGCCTACAACCAGTGAGAACCACTGAAAACACCCCCTCAGCGTGAAATTTCAACTCATCGTCTTGTCAATTACGATTTCCTTCCCTGTTTACAGCGTGACGTCAAATCAACATGCACACACTCTGTGAACAGTGTAAAGTTCCCCTTCTTTACTTTTAAACGAGTTTATAGCAGTATTGGCTGTAGATCAGTTAATACACAGACTTGGTGAAATCTATAACACTGAGCGTAATGACCACTATTTTGAGAAGGTAATCATCGACATTAGCGCTATCACCAAGCTACTCGCTATTGTTGATAATGCTGTTGTATGGTGTTGTTGCTGTGCTGCAATCTTGGTCCAAAATGTTGTATGGATGTTTGAAGTTCACTCCAGTAGAACAGAACCAATAAGCACTCCGGGCTGTAACTGTAAAAGAGTTAATGAGCTTTACGTGCATTGAAAAAGCAAACAAAAGACATGCGTTCGTGGAGACGTGTTTGTTTTTAAAGATTTGACCATCCCAAGGTGGAAAATGACATTATTACAACATGCAAATTACCACTTACAAAGCACCACAAATACCGCATGTCAACCCTCTGTTGTTTACAAGAGCTCAGATGCTTACAATTGATTAGTTCCCTCTGATTGACAGGGGAGAGAGTAATGAGATCCCTCCCACTCAGTGAGTACAGCCAGTTATGCTCTCTTGGACACCCAGGCATGGATTTGAACTCTCAATCTCTCAACACTTCACGATGTTGCTTAGGAGCAACAGAGATGCAGATTATGAGATGAATTGAGGCAAGTGTAGTCTCAGTCTCAAACAGTCCATGGGTCAGAATCCTGACAGTTGCTCATTGTGCATCATTTTATTTCAATCCGAAGGAGGGAACACAGGTTTTAACCTCTGTGAGACTAATGAGCATCATGAAGAAAGACACAGTGGCTGGATTCAAGTCTGTGAGGTTTATAGTGTTTCGCTTTTAACAGTTATTGTTTGCTTTTGCGTTGAATCATTTTCCAAGCTGAGCTATCCCACAAACTATAGTATTTTAGAGTAAATTTACAATAGAAAATGTAGTAAATACTGTAATGCTTTTGAACCTTACTATAGCAAAGATACTATAGTAAATTTTAGTGATAGTCGGTCATTTGTTGTGGTAACTCTACTATGGTAAGAAACAAACTACAGCCATTACTGAAGTAAAATTTCTACAGTTGTACTATACAGTACTTCTTCATGTGAGGAAGTAGGCCCATGCTGTTTCTGGGACTTTGCACAGTAGCCTCCTTTACAGTTTATACAAAAACAGCTGGCTGTGCTTAGCCATTTGCACTGTCTGCCTTCGCTTCTTGTGAAAGTAGGCATATTAATCACATGGCATCAGGGAAAACTAGCACAATCTCTAGTGTTAGAAGTCTGGCTTGCAAGACTGTTGCCAGGTGTGTTGGCGCATGGAAACAAATGCCAGTTGTCAGGTAAGGATCGGACATGACTGCTGTACTATACAGAAATGCAGGTAAAGAATTATACCACATTCAGTAAGTGATATTTTATCTTTGAACATACAAGTACATGTTAGAGTTTTATTTGAAACTGTTTTTTTTTATTATTAGTAGTATTATTAGTAGTGCAAAACACTGATTTCAAAATGATTGCCACTTGTCCAAGTAATACTTCATGACATCAACCCCGGAGGGAATGACAGAACTGAGCCCAAGCACCGTAAAGCTGTGACTGTGGTTCAGGGGTTTCCTCCGGGTATTTCGGTTTCCTCCTTCAGTCCAAAAGACTTGAGTTGTAGGCTGGTGGACATTTCTAAATTGTCCGTAATGTGGTTGTGTTTGTGTCCTGCAATGGGCTGGCACCCCGTCCAGTGTGTCTCCTGCCTTGTGTGCCGAGGGATAGGCTCCGGGCTCCCCATGACCCTGTGTAGGACAAGCAGAAGCATAGAAAATCCATGGATGCTTTGGGGTTCCCATGTTTATAGATGATTTTATATGTTTGCAATCTCACCTATATATATATATATATATAGCCTAATGAAATGGGACATGGTTAAAGTCAAGAACAGAGCTTGTACGTAACTACACATAATGTGCAGATATACTGTATATTTTTAAGAAGAGAGATACTATTTATTTTTTTTTAAAAAGCAGTTCTAATAAGAATAGAATAGATTTTTTTCATATAACTAAGATAAACATTTTTTATTTTTTATTTTTTTTTAAATAAAAGGTTGAATTCTGTGCATATGTATTCTTCACACACATGTACACACAGAGCTTGACGCTGATCATACGCTGGCCAGAAGCAGAGCCATATCCCCAGCTTTCCGACCTCATGCATTATGCATGAACCGCTCCTGTTATTTGTTGGAGGCCAGTGGTTGATAATACATTCACTCTCTTTGTTGTAATAGAAGAGAATTCGGTATTTAATTCAAGGAGATTGGAAACTGACGGAGAGCTATAAATGACCGTGTAGGCAGGTCTTATTGCTGCAGTTTAGACGAGAACAAGTCTGGGTTATGAGAAGCAGACCATCCGTCTCCACTAGAGAGTGCTGCCATCATGTGTTGGTCAAAATCATGAACACTTTGTAAATCGGAATATTAAACAGAACAATCCTTTGTCTTTTATTTGAAATTGTAACAAGCGTTACGTGTGAGTGTGTTTCTCAGATTTACCTAAAAAAAGCCCAAAAACCCCTCCAACACTATGTAATTTACTTTACGGTAACTGTGATGACAATCACAGCATCAATATTATTGTGCATCACTGACATGCAAGGTTTGCTTTCGCTGCGTCATTTCTTTTCCATTATTTCGATGCATTTTCCTTTGCACCCATTTCATATGCAGTTTTTTTTTTACATATATAAAGAATATACCTGGTAGGTACAGTGTATATATGGATATATTCTAGTGACAGTTGGATGACATGGACGACTAGTCTACTGAATACAAAGGTCACTAGTGCACACTATATTTTGAGTGGTTCATTTGCACTTCAGTGTGATAAAAGCAGTAACAGGCATGGCGATTTTATTAGACCTCTAAACATAAAAATCAAGGATCACTTGGTCACGACTATAGAGCTGAGCTTGCTGGCTAAGCTGTATGACTTTAATTCTAAGCAGTAATTTGGAGTGTTTTCTCTGTGGCTCATTTGTGGTTCTTTGGTATAAGCCGCCGTGCAGAGCTTCTCATCTGCCTTAATGAAAGTCAGCGCTTTATGAGCGAGCTGTTTCATCCTGTGCTGTTTATTCATCCTTTGCATGTTCAGAAAAAGAAGAAGAAGAAAAAAAAACAACTACACCACGGCACCGAGGCTCAGGAGATAAAGCGCTCTATGCTAGGGTGCGGCGTACTAAACAGCAGCACCAGTGTAGTTAATGAGTTCACACAGTGTGAAATATGCGATAGCATTTGAATGAATTATATGTTGCGATAATGCTTACTTCTTTTTTTTTTCTTTATCTGCAAACAGGATAAAAATGGTAGAAAATACTAAAAAAGGAAAGATAGAAAAAGGAATCTCATTAGAAACTTGAGGTTTCTTGAGGTTTTAAATAACGTCCTTCTTGATGAAATAGTAACTTTTTCAAACCGGTTTGTGGTTTGATTTTCGGACCTGAATGATGCAACGCATGCATTTGATACATTTACATTTTTATCCCCTTCCATTTTCTCTGGCCTTATCTCACCGGCTCCGCGATTGCCTGGTGGCAAGAAAGAGGCGACAGATTTTTCCACCTCTTTGCTTCCCTTGCCAAACAAAGCACAGCACGAGGGCTCTGACCTTTTTAACGGATCGATGCGCCCCCTTCCTGACTCCCAGGAGGCCCTTCTTCTTCCACCAGTGCCTGCGCCATGAGAGGGCCTTTAGAAGGGTGCACAACTTCCCAGTCCCTGGGCCATGAATGTCATTTGCTTTTGTCCTGTTTTCGCCTTTGACACACGTAGGCAGTAGCTATAAAGCTTTGTAGACACCTGAAGTGTAGCCCTTAATTCACACTGGAGTGTAACTACATCACTGGTGATGCAGCCCCAGCATGCCTGAGCTGATTCATTGACGTTTGTGGCATCTAGAGCAGCTTGTCGTGGCTGGCTATTTCCGCACAGCAGAGTGAGATTATTAGAAGAGGATGAGGGGGGAGGTGTGCACTGTTCCTAGCCAACTTGTTGATCGCTCAAGCTTGCCTGAGTGTATGGAGGTACATGAAACTGCTTTGATGTTTTAAAGCACAGCCCTCCGGGCCCTGAGCCCACCATCTTCCCCTGTATCAGATGCTAATTAGCCACCACAATCAATACAATTACCGCCATCCCAATGGATTCCCACTAGAAGAGACGAAAATTATATTGGCCTATCTGTGCCCATTATGCATGATGAGATTATACCAACCTGGTCACTTCCTCTCTCCCCTCTCTCTCTCTCTCTCTCTCTCCCTCCCTCCCATCCATTCAGTGATTAAAACACTATAATTACATTATTGCCTTGTTTTCAATACAGCTGTCATTCCACATCCTGCGTTCTTCCAAGCACCCTGTACAAGAGATTAGCCTCAGGTCATGTCTCTGTGAGTCTTCTGTTCCCCCTCTGCCACTTAATTCCTCAACTCTGCCTTTCCAAATCTCTTCTCGATTGCCCTCCTGCCTCCATGATGCCCGCTCACCCCTTTACTTTGTAAGGCTCAATGGAAATGTGACATTTGCAGAGCAGAGCCTCCCGCAGGTAGAGAATGCAGGAAGAAGAATAGGTGAAATTCTGAAGAAGGCGCGAATGCTTAGCATATCCAGTTTTGCGTTTCAATCGGTGCAATAGATCTGTTTTTGCCACTCAGACTGTTAAATTATGCTAATTGCTAGTCAGTACGGTGGACTTTGTTCAGGGGCTGGGGAATAAAAAGCTCTTTGAATGAACTAAATCAGTAATGTTAATTAGAAATACATATATAGCAGTTGTAAAAGAGTTCTAATGCTTTAATAACGTGAACTTTAATAAATCCGCTTGGACAGCACAATAGTCTGTGAATGTATTGTATGCATATCAGACATCCAGCCATTAAATTATTTAATGTGGCCTGTGGCCTCGAAAAAGCACAAAGAAATCTGAATCAGTACCCCTGGCGAAAGCACACCGCAAAAATTACATTGTAATAGGAATTGATGGCTTGCTATTCAGAAGCTGCTTTGAATGCTGTGTAATATCTGTCCAGAAAAAGACATAACCTGGTGTATAGAGTGCAAAAAAAAAAATCATCTGGACCCCTTTCCACTACAAAAAAAAAAAAAAAAAGTCACGTTTGACTCTTTTTCCTATATCTGGATCGATTTAGTCAGAGAACGACTTCAATTCAGATACTGTGCCATCATGTGGAATTCATTAGCAGGCTGATGAATGATCTCCTACTGTAATGGCTAAAGAATATGACAGCACATTATCTGTGTAGATGCACCCTACAGCGAAAGCATTACAGTTCTCCAAGATGGCAGTGTAACTGTACACGCTGCTAACCGCGTGACTCGTTAACTCCAGGAGGTCAAATCACTTGTCTATTCAATCTAAAATAAAAAAAAAAAAATCTATATATATATATATAGATTTCTTACGTCCTTGATTTATCTGGAGTCTTTTCTTTCTGCAGTGTCCATAATCATGTCTGTCATGTTTCCTAGAAACAGAATGCTTTCTTGAGTATCAAGACAGGAACTTGAACGGTCAGTGAACTGGGAAATAGGAATTGCCCCATTTTCTATTTGTAATAAACATGTAGGCTGACATAACTGGGGGTATAATACTCAGCAAGCTGTGATGGTGAAAAGAAAAAGAAAAAAGCCTGAATAAGGCCATTCAAAATAGATTAAACCTGGATCAGTTCAGGTCCGTGCACACAGCTTCATCCATATGAAAGTTTCCAGTATCGCATCCGTTTAATAGTAACTGTTAAGATTTTCGACTCTGTGAGAGTCCGTTAACTTCCCTGAGCTGGTCTGATCAGTCCGGTGAGAACTAGTGCTGATAGAGTAGCGTTCCTATTGGCTGCAGCCTGTACGTATTATGTCCAATCAAGAAAGTCACCATTGTGCGATCAGACGTTGACCATCCCTGCCTATGGTCATGTGAGGAACTCACATTTTTAGGCTTTCAAGTGGATAAAAGAGAGAAAGAATTTATATATATATATATATATATATATATATTAATATATATAAGAATAACTGGAATATGCCATCCCCTTTTCAAATTCACTCCCCAGACTCCTCGTTTCCTTCGCACGCGTCACTTCCATGTTTCTTAGCGACTCCCTGAGAGGAAGTGAGGAAAGGAAATGAAGACGTTAGGGATCGAGAACAAATGTAGACTTGATTGAGTTCACTTATTTATTAGACTGGTTGCAGCTGTAGGAACCATACAACAGGTGCATCTTCTACAGGTATCACTTCTGGGGAAATCTCACTCTTTTCCATTGATACTTTTCTGAGCCAATTAGCCAATCACATGATTCGTTGATGCAGAGGGAGGTACATGGATGGAAACTTAGCTATTGAGGTACACAGCCTAAACAAGATTTTACTCGCCATCTGACCTCCATTTTTAAAAGCAAGGCACGTTAATTGACTTTCACGCAAAGATTATATTTGTACTAGTTATTGATTTAATTAAGATAGTCAATTTTTTTTATGTGTGATTCTTATTATTGTATCATTTATTCCACTTACTTGAACACACGTTGAAGTCACAGGCTGAAGTAGGTAAGATTGCGGAATCAAGGAGGCGTCAGGTATACGTGACATTTACTTTTCCCCTGCACGAAAGACAGATACTCTAAACTGAAGAGCAGCACAGCAGTGAGAGGGGACGGTTTAGTACCGTGCTGTACGCATGACGTTGATGTATTTCTCGTGCAAGGGTGATGGCTGACATTGAGAGGACACGGCGGTTGAGGAGGTGATACTGAGGTTGTAAATCTCGGTCTGTGTAGAATCTGAATACCCTCGGAGCACATTGGGGATTAGCATTCAGCACCGCTTTCACTAAAAGTCAACCTTTATGCTTGGGAATGAATCATTGATGTGCCTCGGCCTGCTAGTTTTAAATGTTTCATCTCTCTTTTAGCAATCCAGGTGCAAAAACGAGAGATTCTATTCTATTCTATTCTATTCTATTCTATTCTGTTCTATTCTATTCTATTGTTTCCTATTCTAGGTCACACTCTATTCCATTTCATTCCATTCCATTCTATTCTATCTACTGTTTCCTATTCTACTGTTGTCTATTCTATTCTTCTGTTTTCTTTTCTATGTCACACTGTTCTATTCTGTTTTATTCTATTCTGCTGTTGTCTTTTCTGTCTCACACGATTCAATTCTGCTGTATCCAGTTCTAATGGTTTCTTTTCCACCACACTTGATTCTATTCTATCTTACTGTTTTCTTTTCTCTGTCACACTCTATTCTATTCTACTGTTTTCTATTTCTTTGATACACTATTCTATTATGTTTTCCATTCTACTGTTTTCTGTTTTCTATGTATAGTGTCACACTCTATTCTATTCTATTCTATTCTATTCTATTCTATTCTATTCTATTCTATTATACTCTTTTCTATACCCTTTTTTGTCACATGCTATTCCGTCTACTTTGTTCTATTCTATATTATTCCATTCTGCTCTATTCTATTTTTATCTTCTATTTTGTCACGCTCTATTGTGTTCTATTCTATTCTATTTTGATCTAAGCTTTTCTAATTTGTCCCTATTCTTTTCTATGCGGTTCTTTCCGCTCCATATTCTTTTTTTCCCTACTCTCTAATTCTATTTTTGTTCTGGTCTATTCTAATCACTTCTAATCTCTTCTACTTTATTCTATTCTACTATAATCTCTTTTGTTTTCTGATGTCTATTCTATGGTTTTTCTACTGTATTCTTTTCTACTCTATTCTATTTATTCTTGTTTATATTATATATATATTATATTTTTTAGGCTCTGCTCTATTCTATTGTGTGTTATGTCTTCTATTCTATTCTATTCTACTATATTTTTCATTCTCTGGAATGAATGCATTGCGATGCATTCCAAATGTGTAGTCCACTCTTTTCTAAAATGAGTGGTTTTCACTTTCCTGGTCCTACGTCATTTTAGACATTTTGTTTTACTTTATAAATGTGATATTAGCCATTAGTGAATAGCTTAATGTCTTTTGACTAGCACAAGCTGTTAAACAGCCTGTCTCAGTTATGTTTCTTGTCACAGCAACTGATTCACATTCTTTGTGATTGCAGGAAATGAAAACCGAGTATACAAAGTTTCATACAGATTACGAGAGGTTTTTTTCACACCGAGATTTTATACTCCGTAATTAAATTCATTTAGGTCCGGACCCAGACTGGACTCCACCCACTGACTGTCACTATTCTATTCTATTCTATTCTATTCTATTCTATTCTATTCTATTCTAACCAAACATGTTCTACTTTTATATGTTTCTACTTTTCCACTGTTCTATTCTACTCTGTATTATTCTCTTTTGCTCTGTTTTCTTTAGTGCTCTCTATTCTACTTGATTCTATTCCGGCTTGTTACGCTGTGTTCCATTCTACTCTACTGTTTCCTACCATATTCCTGTCTGTATTGTGCACTGTTTTATTCTGCAATTTTCTATTTTTTATTCTCCGTTCTGTCCTGCTCTATTCTATTCTACTTTATTTTTACTCTGTTCTGTACTCCTCTTATTGTACTGTATTGTATTCTATTTTTGTGCTATAGATTATATATATTATATATATATATATATATATATATATATATATATATATATATATATATATATATATATATATATATATATATATATATATATATATATATTTTAATATCATTTTTATTATACAGTATTCTATTCTTTTCTGGTCTATTCTAATCTGATATATACTGTTACGATCTAATTTGTTCTACTCTGTTCTGCTATATTACATTCTATACCGCTCTATTCTATTCCATTCCATCCTTTCAGTACCAGACAGTCAGAAAAAGTATACAAATACACAAATACTTTTTCACTCATCCTATTTTTTTATATTATAGACTAATTTTACAAGTCTTACTTGTCTTACAAGTATTTGAAGTCTACACATAATTAAATACGTGCACATATCACAGGGGAAAAACTGCAAAAAAGCTGAATCACATAATACGTTCGCTCAGTATTTCAGATGTTTTTGTTCTACGCCTCCACACTATGTCGTAAACCAGGCTGCCTCTGTCACCATCTGAATATTAGTGGTGGTGATGTCGGTTTTAATGAATACTTGAAATAAATTCAGATTCTAGTTCTCTTTTAGCCAGAAGGTTGTGAACTGAAGCCCGAGAGTTGGTCTTTTATGCACAATATTGCATGATATGTTCTTTAGCTTAGATCAATTCAAATGAGTAAATGTCGATGTAGTGAACATGTCATGTTATTCCTGAGTCTATCTGTCTATGGATTGATAATATACTGTATATCTGACTAATGAATAGATTGATATGACAGATGTATAAAGCGTTACCATTTTAAAACAGATACAGGAGGATCTTAAAGTCCAGGTTCACTACAAAAAACTAAAACGTTCATTAATGCATACATTCAATAGCTGATTTATCCTAATCAAGGTCCTGGGCCTATCCTGAGAACACTGGATGTGTGCTGGGAATGTGCATCACGTGGGCCACCAAGCCATCATACCCATTCACATAGTCATTCACACCCTGGGGCATTTGAAATGAGATACTGATCTGTTTGTGGGAGGAAACCGGAGAACCCAGATGAAACCCACACGGTGAGAACATGCACAGAAACTCCACACAAGACAGTAACCCGAGCTCGGGATCTAACGGGAGACCCTGGAGCCGTGCGAACGCACCGCTGTATACCCGCTGATACAGATTAGTCGAATTCTATTTCTCCGCGAACGTTTTGTGCTTATTGTTGAAGACAGTGATATAGAAAAGAGTGTTCTAATTCAGACTGTAATCGGTGTTCGTACAGCATGTCGCCTTATGAATGAAGTCGAAATGAAGCAAATTGAGTGTGAAAATGCAGTTCAGATATATTTCAATTGGAAGGAATTCTCAAACAGCTAAAGCAAGTGTGTTAAAAGCTTTCTTTTTAATGGCACACAATAAACGTCAGCTGAGTAAACTATTTAAATGGTGCTAGTGGCCTCTACATATAGGTATTAGATGTATAGTTATGAAATAATCTCAGCTCCAGGGTTGCAAGGATGGAACAAGCCTTGTGTGATGAATAGCGTGATATTAAGATTAGTAGATCTCATCACAGTAGGAGGTTGCTGTATTAAACTGGCATGGCACTGCAAAAAAAGTCTTTCTGTTTCACTCTTCCAGTCCATGATCTCGCTCTCTCTTTCTCTCTGTCTCTCCTTCTCCTGTTCTCACCCTCTATCTCTCTCCTTCCTTTCTCGCCCCCTCCCTTCTGGTTGCCATGACAACAGCAGCACTGCACCATTCATGGACTATAGCAACGAAGACATGAGCTCTCTCTCTCTCTCTGTCTCTCTCTCACTCTCTGCTTCTCCTCCCTCACTGCCGCTCCTTCTGCCGCACGGTTCCACTCTACAGTGCACCTCTGTCTCCTGTTTCTCCTCTTTCCTGCTCCCCAAACCCCATCCTTGCGCGTGAGGACGGTGGACAAACACTCAGGCCATCTTGGGGTGAACGAGTCTAATCAAAGGAAGAAAAAGAGTTATGGAGTAACAGTTGAAGTTCTGATGTTGCTCTTCTTCCACCTGTCTTGGCTGTGGTCAAGCTTCATACGTACGGTTCGCATCGGAGGAAGGAGATGTCTCTTCCTCTGCACTGACGCCGCTGCTGCTCCTCCTTCTCTGCCGTTTTTCTCCTCCTTCATCCATTTGTTTTTCGGGTTGTTTTGACTGAACAGGCTCCGATACCCTTGAGTAGGTTGTTGGAACTTTGATTGCCTGCACAGGCCTGCAGTGTGTGTTTGTGTGTGTGTGTGTGGGCACGTGGAGAGGTGTTGTGGATGAGCTGGCCATCGCTGAGACGGCTGCAGGGGCTGTGTGTGTCTCTGGACGGAGAATGCGGGATCTGGCATGAGCATGGTAAGCCACCGAACCCCACCCTCTGCTGTTTTCTTCTTTATTCTTTGGAATTGTTTAATTTGTTGCGCTTCTGTTGCTGCTTTGGTGAGACTACAGAATGTCGCTGTGATGTGTGTGGGCATTACGGACTATTATAGTCCGAGACGTGTCTAGACAATATATATGTCCATATGTACAGACTATATAATAATATCTTGGGTAAACTGATCAATTGTGTAATGTGTTCTACAGCTTAATCTGGCATCTAAAATGAAATTGGGCTTAACTGGCTTTACACTGTCGAATTTTTGACTCTGTTTTGTGGCCGAACGCTTCGGTCAGGAATTC
Source organism: Ameiurus melas (assembly GCA_012411365.1). Lineage (NCBI taxonomy): Eukaryota > Metazoa > Chordata > Actinopteri > Siluriformes > Ictaluridae > Ameiurus > Ameiurus melas. The sequence goes on along the minus strand of CM022760.1, from coordinate 30,354,334 downwards.
TTTGGAGTTGAGATTGGTGGTGTTCGAATACAAACACGGTGTGACGTGCTCACCCGTTTAGTGCCATTGCCACCAAAGTCAGCCGATGACTTTGAATCTGTAATTCTGGCAACGTCGGAAGATTCGAATTAAAATCTCAGAATGTGACCACTTCTATGATGCTCGTTTAAAATCCACCAATAGGTGGACGGCACATGATTACGCAAAACTCGCGGGACGGTTACAAACACGATGGCAAGAAACGAACCCGAAAAATCCCCCAAACTTTATTGCGCAATTTGTTTATGCAACCTTGTTTTCGACATAATTGTCGGTAATTGATGACGTAAGCAGAAGGTAGTAATTTACTTTAATCACAGGTCTGTCGTTAGAGGATCTTCATTGTATCATCTGACAGAGAGGATTAGCATAGTTTAGAACTGGCTTTAGTCACATTGCTAGCACAGACTGCGCTTCGGTAAAGCTTAAGTGATAGGCGGGAACTTAACGATGCTAACTGAAGGACCTGTGGGAGGCTGAGTGTGTGACAGAGTTGTGCTCAGCTCAAACAGCCAACCTAATATGGTCTTTTGTTCAATCGGCTCTAGATGAATCAGGATTGAGAGTGGGTGAGTGATGTGTTTTTGCTGTTTGAGTGGTATGTGTGTGTGTTTGTAAATGTGTGGGGGAGTGGAAGGATGCTTTACCCACTGTGCTTTGCTGTGTGTGGGCTAAGCGATGATGCATGGAACTGTACGTGTATGTACATGGAATGTATCTGTACTATTAATATACTCCGTGTACCGTCAGAAAGTCCGCTATACAGGTGAGAGTAAACAAAATGTACCAGTATATTTATAGCGCATACTCGGCGATACAACTTACCGAGCTGTATCCTTCTCTACACTGCGTAAGAGAACGGACACTGACTTTGACTAATGTGCATCCTGCGTTATTTACATATGTCCACTGTGCAAATGTAAATCTGAATCTAAGGTTGATTTACGGAGATAGATTACAATCTGGTTAAGGGTTCATCAGTGGCCATCACGGGATTAACTAATAGCCTCCTGGTCAATAGAGCAGAACCTGAACCACTCGACCGTGTCGTTTCAGGAGGGTGAGGAAACATACTAAATAAAATCATTATATTGACAAGTACGACACATTGAGGCTTTCTGGATGCAGCCACAGAGCAGTAGGAGCAGTGATGGCACAAATGCATCGTTTTAATAATTTCATCTATCGTCAATATAGTATATCCATAAAATATCCTAAAAACAGCTTTAAATGGAATTGAACTTTCTCCTCCATGAGTCACATCCATATACCGGAGCTCACGGTGTAGCTACCTGGTTTTCAAATAGAAACAGGAATCATGCATCATTCTGATTGGTTAATGATGTTTCCCATGAGTTTGTAGACCAAAAAAATGTGATTACACAAACTTCTTTGCTCATTTATGGGCGGTCGAGTGTGGAATGGTCCCTATAATGGCTCTGTTGATCTTTTGCGAACGTCACTACAGCGCTAGTGTAATTGCACTACAACGATGTTCCTAAAATGTATCCGCGATGAGATGTGCTGTACGAGCGTTAAGTTCGTTATCTGAGAGTAAATGGATCTGGGGAATATTTCAGGTTGTTTGAATGCGAAATCCTCTCCCTAACTACCCAGTAGCGCATCGAAATGAAATATTTAGAGTGGACTCATTTAAAGACCTCACCGTTTTGGATATTTCTTGAAAATGATCTCAAATAAATGTCTTTATTATTTGCACCTAGTCTGCACCAGAGCTGGTATCTGGCTTAAGGAAGAAACACTGAAACATAGGATTCAGTGAAATAAAGACACTAATTAGCTCATTTTTAAGATAAAAAGTAATTTTGCTGACCAAATATTCAGAACACTGTGATGGATTGGCACCCTGTCGAGGGTGTACCCCACCCACTGCTCCCTGGGATAGGCTCCAGGTTTCCCCGTGACCCTGAAAAGGATAAAGCAGTATAGAAGATGGATGGACGGATGGATATTCAGAACAGTAATGCAACAAGGTCTAATGAATAGCAAGTATTATGGTGAAAATACAATAAAGCGAATCCACTCGTACATAATTTAACAAACACAAATACCCGCAGGTCTGTCAGCTCTACCGTGGCCCAAGTGAGGTGCTCCAGTACCTTGACCAGCTCGGCACATGCTTTGGCAAGTGTTCAGATTTCTCCAACAAGATTGCAGCACTTTTTTTTTTTATTCTAAAAGCTAACACATACAGTATTTACTGTAACATAATACATAGAATAGAGAGTTAACCGAGGACCAGTTAATTACCTTAAGACCAGACAACAGTTAACATTTTATCAGAAGTATGTGTGAAATTGCGCAGCGGCTAATAACCATTGATTTTTGTGGAGCAAGATGACTTTAGTAACGACAGAGCCTCAAAGAAAAAAAAAAACAAAACGGAGAGGTTATAACACTTGACTAAGGGCGTTTTCACACCTGGTTTTGGAGAGTTTGTTTTGGAACCTGGTGCGTTCTCTCACTCAATTCGGGGTTCGGTTCGTTTAGACGTATATGAAAATGGCGACTGCATTCGGATGCGCACCAAAACAATCAGTCAGAGATCACCTCACCTGATTGCAAACGATCTCTGGAGTGGTTTTGTTCAACCGTGTTTGATACAGCACGAGAGCTAATATCATTAACCAGGGTTAGAACAGTTTCAAATGCAAATCTCAATAAACACACAAAAAGAGCTGAAACGAGCCTATTCTTTGTATGGCAAACAAGGTCACTGTGGTGCACGTGCATTTCTGATGTACGGACATTATCTGCTCCATAATCCGGCTTTCCCTCTTCTAATCTTTGTAATATACCATGCAATAGAAATGGGTCTGTACATCATAGACACAATGTCCACACTTACAGAGTATTTTAAACGTGCACTCACAAGTGCTCGCTTATTTATTTATTTATTTATTTATTTATTTATTACTATTATTAACTGTCCTATCTGATGCACCTCAATCACGGGGCAGAGTGATTCCTACCCTGATGGAGAACTACTGGCACTTGTTGCAGTTCCATTTCTGACCACTGGGTGCGCACATAACTATTTCAGAATCACATGTACAAGGTATTTGTGTTGGTGTAATGGTGCTTAACAATAACAGTAAAATACCAGAAATAAAAAAAATATTAATAAAATAAACATTTACTATTTATAATAAGAAAGAAAGTTATAAAAATGCTCACAGTTTGAAGAAACAACAATATGGGGGTTCTCATTAATGTACTGTGTAATCTCCATGGAGGCGGATAAGAGACCATGGTGCATCCTGGGTATTATTAATGAGGCCACTTGCAGATGGACAGAAACCGTTTTTGTGGCATGAGGTTTTGGTCTTAATGGACCGCAGCTTCCTGCCGGAAGGGAGTGCCTCAAAAAGTTTGTGTCCAGGGTGAAAGGGGTCAGCCACAATCTTAACTGGCCCCTGGAAGTGTACAGGTCATGAAGGGGTGGAGATTGCAGCCAATCATCTGCTCAGCAGAGCGAATGACAGAGTATCGACTGGGGAGTGACACAGAATGATGGAATCAGGTGGGGTTCTTCCTGAAGTCTACCACAGTTTTTACAGTGTTGAGCTCCAGGTTGTTCTGACTGCACCAGGTCACCAGATGGCCAATCTCCCACCTGTAGGAGATGAGACCAGTGAGAGTGGTATCATCCCCAAACTTCAGGAGTTTGACAGACTGGTGACTGGAAGTGCAGATGTGTACAGGGAAAAGAGTAGAGGTGAACGAACAGCCTTGAGGGGAACCAGTACTGATGGTGCTATATGATGTGGAGCGATATGAAGCAGAGAACATGATTGCGCAACATCTAGAAAGGCAAGAAAAAAAACATCGGTTTATATCTGTCAAAGAGCAAAATAAAAAATAAAAAATCACATTGGTCACTAAAAAGAAGTAATTAATATTTCAATTAAAAATCCCAAGCTGCTACTTATATACTACGTATGCTTTCTTAATAATGAACTCCTGACTGTAAGTATTCCATAATCATAGATAGGATTATAGGACTTCTGTAAGGCTTCTGTCTGAACAAAAACTGCTCCAATTACCTGTATATCACAAATAAAGTGAGCACCCACACCATGAACTAGCACCGTTGATGATTATATAACATGATTATATAAGTTCAGCGATGATAAATCTATAAAGTTCTCTGGGGAAATGTGGAGAGATGTTCCACCATCTGTGCGCACTTCATAAACGGCTAGAGCAAAATGTGTGTCGTGAAATCTGGTTAGTCACGTAGTTATGCAGAAAAGAAGTCATGTAGTTCTGTTTATTTGATGGCAGACATGAATATCCCCTTGTAAGAGACTTGGTGCGAGGTTTAATTTTATCTCATTTTGTTACCGAACTGACCTTCTGTCCTGTGAGAAATAACTCATAAGTCGGCATGACTGTGCAGCATCTCTTCTCAGCCTCGCTTCCGCAAAGCACAAAAGGTTAGAACAATGTTCCATTTATGAGCTGAGACTGAAGAGCTGACTGTAATACAAAATATACAGCGCCCTCCACTAGTATTGGCACCCTTGGTAAATATGAGCAAAGAAGAATGTGAAAAATGATCTTTATTGTTTAACCTTTGGATCTTTTGCTAAAAATTTTTTTTTTAAATCACGACAATACACTGCTCTCATGGATATCAAACAATTGATCACATCACAGCTATATTCCTTGGTCTTACCCATTGTTATGAATGACTAACGGCCTTTGTCTTATACCCCTGTGTATATATATATATAAAAATTGGGAATATACTTGAAATAAATTTTTCTCATATGAATTCATAGGGGTGCCAATAATTGTTGCACACCTATATTTATCAAAGATATATATTTTTGTATAAACCTGTTTTGTTTGCAATTGTTTGATATCCATGAGAGCAGAGTATTTTTGTGAATTCTTTGAACAAAGGATCAAAAGTAAAACAATAAAGACCATTTTTCACATCGTTCTTTGCTCATATTTACCAAGGGTGCCAATATTACCGGAGGGCACTTTGTATACAGTATATACAGTACTGTGCAACGCTTTAGGCACTTTATTTTATTTATTTATTTATTTATTTTTTTGTACAAATATTGTTGTAGATTTTTATATATATATATATATAACTTCTGGATTATCAAGTCAGTACAAAAAACATTCTAGATCCCCAAATATTAGTTTTTCAGCACAACGTTAAATGTTACAGAAAAAAAATGTTTGGATGTCAATAACGAAAGCAGCGTATTACATAAGAGACACTTTTCAGACAAAAAAACAAAACAAAAAACAACAACACAATGAAGGCTGCTGGGTTTTGCTGCAAAAATATGAAGCGAGTGCGACAGTGAAAGTCTCCAGAAGAACTGCGGCTTGTTCTGTAAGATACTCAATAAAGCTTACAGCTCGTTTCCTTATAAAACTGCACTAATTATACTGGAATTATACTACTATGTTTATTTTTATTTTTTTTGTCACACCAAAAATTTACTTTGTTCTGTTTATAACTCTTTACAGCGTGTGTGTGTGTGTGTGTGTGTGTGTGTATATATATATATATATATTTTTTTTTTTTTAAATATAGACACATTTAACGTCATTATTTGCTCTACAGCATTTGTTTGCATGTGCCGAAAACTTTTGCACAGTACTGTATATAGTTAAATCTTTTCCTCTATACTTCTCTATCATCTACCTGATGAATTAGCTTACATGCAACAGCAACAATCCCATATGATGCTTTTCAGTGTGTCACCTATTTACAGCTTTTATACATTTAGAGTGGGTGACATTAAATGCTGTATAACAGAATATTGCTGTCAGTCTCTTTGCAGTATCTCTTAGCAGTATCTTTGCTGTTCACACCTTTATAAAGTGAACTACAGAGTTTTATTGTAGCAAATTTTAAATGACACACACCAAAAATAAGATTTTTGTGAGATTATTATCTCTACTTGTTTCTGATTGGCTGCCGAGTGTGCATTAACCCCTTTTATTTCCACAGCACTATTGAATTCTTGAATCTGATTGGTCAGAATCTGTTGCTTCGTTTTCTATGATCAGCAGCTCTGATATTAGTTCACAGGTTTTTGTTATGAGCCGAGTCCTAATGTGTATTATTTCAATAGAAAAACTAACTCGTTAGGATTTCTATGGCAGATGTTGCACATGAATTAATACAAATAATAAAATGTGTAAAGAATGTTCAGTACAGTGGATATAAAAAGCCTACCCACCCTAGTTAAAATGGCAGGTTGAAATGAAATCATGTCAAAACCTCTTTTCACCTTTGTCGTGAAATTGAAACATTAAAATATCAAGTAACAAGCACCTAGAAATGGTTCTGGGGGTAAAAAATTTCAATACCCAGCTTGCATAAGTGTGCACACCCTTTTATACATGTTGCAGTATTCAGAATCAACCAATCACATTCTAACTCATGTTAAATGATAATTAGTATACACCTGCCATCATTAAAATGACCGATACCCTGAATAAATTACAGCTGTTCCTATAGGATTTTCCTGACATCTTCTTGGTAACATCCAACTGTAAAACGCCATGGGCTGCAAAGAGCTTATAAAGCAGGTGCAGGATCTAATTTTGTGAAAAATATCGATCAGGAAAGGGTTACAAAATATTTCCACGGAATTAGATATACCATGGAACACTGTAAAGACACTAATCAACCAGTGGAGAAAATTTGTCACGACAGTGACACTAATAAGAACAGGACTTCCCTCTAAAATTGATGGGAAGATCAGGAGAAAACTGGTCAGAGAGCCCTTTCAAGAGGCCTACAGCAACATTAAAATAATTGCAGCAATTTCTGGCAAGTACTGGTTGCTCCTTACACGTGACAACAATCTACTGAATTCTCTGGACTATAGGGTGGACTGGCAAGGGTGGACAAAATTAATAGAAAATACATCCAATCTCCCAACGCCATGTGGAGTAATGTGTTCTGGTTTGATGAGACTAAAAGTGAACTTTTTGGTCATAATACCAAAAGATTTTATTTGGCACAAAAAGCGGATCACATCACCAAAATAACACCATCCCCACGGGGAAGCATGGTGGTGGAAGCATCATATTTTGGCGCTGTTTTTCTTCAGCTGGAACTGCGGTTTAATCAGGGTGGAGGGAATTAACGAATAGCTAGAAATACCAGTCAATTTCCATGCAAAACATTAAGGCTTCTACTAAAACACTTGAGATGAGGAGGAATTTCACTGCTCCTCTTCACAAAATCTGTGTGGTGACCTGAAGACGGCTGTGCACAGGAGATGCCCAGCCAAATTGACAGAGTTCGGATGCTTTTGCATGGAAGAATGGAAAAATATTGCTAAGTCAAGACGTGCCAAACTGATTGACTCTTACCCAAACAGACTGAATGCTATGATAAAAATCTAATGGTGCTTCAACTAAATATTAGTCTTTTGGCAGACATATCTTTTAGAAATATGCCCCAAAAGTTCCACCAATTGTCTCATCAGTCCATAACACATTTTGGGGTCTTTTAGGCAGGAGTGGATGATTTATTTTTTCTGTGAGAAAGGGCTTCCGTCTAGCCGCCCTACCCCATAGCCCAGACACGTGAAGAGATTGTTCTCACATGCAGGCAGTGATCAGATATTCTTACAGCTCCTTTAATCTTACCCTAGGTCTCCTGGCAGCCTCTCTGGTAAGATTTCTTCTTGTCCTTTCGTCAATTTGTGAGGACGTCCTGTTCTTGGTTATGTTACTGTGGTGTCCATTTTCTTCACGCTGGCCTTCACAGTGTTCTATGGGACATCTAATGTGTTGGAAAAAATTTTTTTCCCCTCTTCTGATTAATACTCTGTGACAGTGAGATCCTGTCCATATTTTTTAAGGTCTTTGAGGACCATGGCTTCAGTTGTTGGATGAAACCAAGAACCTGTCAAGAAAATCCTAAAGAAACAGCTGATCTTTATTTCGGGGATCATCAGAATCACTTCATTGATGATATCACACAAGTGTGTGATGATTACTTTTGAGCATGAGTTTGAATGTGATTGGTAAATTTTATATGCGCACTTACTGGTCAAAAAAGAAAAAACAGCACATGATTGAACAGTTTTTACATCACAAAAGCCTGCAATTTTAGTAGGGGTGCTGAGACATTTTATATCCACCGTATCTTGGCACCTCTGTAATAAATATATCAGATAAAATCGGTTATGGCAGCAGCAGAAGCTAAAATGTTGTTTCACTGTTTACTTTGACACATTTTAGCCACATTTAGTATTTAATCTGTTTATCTTATTTTTCCTAAAAGGGGAGGAATTTGTAGCATTTTCAGTGGTGTTGTATTGTATGACCAGATTACTAAAAGCCATTACATTTAGTTCAGATATTGCAGCCAACAATATAAATATTATTTGGTAAATAATTTATTGATGCAGATCCAGGGCACCCTGTCCAGGGTGAACCCCGCCTTGTGCCCGATGCTTCCTGGGATAAGCTCCAGGTTCCCCGTGACCCTGAAAAGGAGTAAGCAGTAGATGATGAATGAATGGATGGATGGATGGATGGATGGATGGATGGTACTAAGGTTAGGGTTAGTCTGTAAATTACTATTAATTCCAACTAGATAAAAAATATAGGTGGACATATTTGGTATTGGGGGTACACGGTGGCTTAGTGATTCGAATGTTTGCCTCGCACCTCCAGGATTTTAAGCTTCAGTTCCTGCATCCGGCTTGTGTGCGTCAGGGGTTTCCTCCTGGTACTCCGGATTCCTCCCCCGGTCCTCCAAAGACATGCGTTGTCAGTTGATACGCATATCCAAGTTGTCTGTAGTCTGTGAATGTATGTGCAAGTGTGCCCCGTGATGGGTTGGCAGACCTTCCAGGGGTTCCCTGGGATAGGCTCCAGGCATCCCATGACCTTGTGTAGAATAAGTAGTACAGAAAATGGATGGATGGATAGACATTTGGTATTAGTAATTTATGGGTGGTCTAACTATAGTCAAATATCAATGCTGATTTCAAAAGCTTTGTATTAAATCAGGCTGTTTTTGTCTCTATCTATTTGGAGCATGTTGACTGTAAAACCAGTCAACCGGTCTGTGTGTTGATTGGTCTAGCAGGGGTCAGTTATGTTCTGTGAAAATATACTGTTATGACAAAGGACATCAAAAACAGTTGATTGTCAACATTGTGCCATAGCAGTGTTGCCTGAATTATAAAGGTTTAGTTTTTTTTTGACAAAGACTCCTGTTATGTTAAATTGTCTATTTTCTCTGGTTAGAAATTGATAGGATTGCCCTGCTGATGCTGCTGCAGTATTGATGATACTCTGAATACCATCACAATTAGTTTTATGGTTATGGCACCTTACATTTTCCAGACCGTTCCACCCATAATGTTTTTGAATGAGTGGTTTTGTCAGGAATAGTGGAAGGAACACAGCAAAAAGACAGTGTCGATCAAACTTCCTGAAGCAAAGAGTTAACAGGCTCAAGCCAGAAGGAGAAAGTGAGTGAATGTGATAGAGAGAGAGAGAGAGAGAGAGAAAGAAATCTGCAGTGTGCTATTAATAGTCTTGGTAATGACTTGCTTACAAAACAGAGCAGTGGGATTACCAGTGGGTTACATCTATCTCTTCAGCTAATACCAGTGGTATTGAAGCTTTCTGTGTGTGTGTGTGTGTGGGTTGTGTGCTGATTTCCAGTATTATGAGAAATGCACTGTTTTTTTTATTTATTTATTTATTTTTTATTCCTCACAGACCGCTTTGGCCATTTTCTTGCTATTACGTGACGGAAAGAAATGTCTCCTTGCATGTGTGTGTGTCTCCACAGCTATTACAGCGATTCTCATTCACTGCACATTTGGGTATTACTCTGCACATCTGCATTTCTGATTCGTCCAACCAAAGTTCATACCTGCACACCTTTCCACAACCTCGATCTTATTATGCTCTGTTCGTATCAACAATATTATCAATCTCTGTTTCATATTTCAGATACGTACAAATTCTGCCACTACATCCTGCCGGTTTAACAGATGTGTATTTACAACACTCACAGCTGCAGCAATCATAGATCACCTATCATATCAAAGTGTGAACTATGCATTGTACCATGTGATAGATTCCGGCTCCACAGACTCAAATACACAGTCTACCTTGCATAATGTAGCACCATCCTGTGTGAGAAAAGCGATAATTAGAAGATCTGTTCCTTGGTAGTGTGAAGAATTGCACATCCTTAAGCAAATCCCCCAACAGTGTGAGCGAAGATGGCAGAAAAAATAAGCTGAAGACTTTCTGAATAGCATGGAGGGAATCTCACAATAATTACCATCAGGCTCATGTCTCATCCAGAACAGCTTACTTTTCAAACTTAACAGAATGTAGCATTAATGATCGGGCTATTTATGAGTCTCAAATTTCTCCAGCTGCAATGATTTTCTGTAAGAAATCCGAGACCATAAGAGCTAAAATTTAGCAGCAGCCTACCAGCAATCCATTACTACTACTCCATCCTCTAATGATGATAACCCAAGAGGTGTCATTATCTAAGAACGTCTTGATGAGTGTAGTCCCATTGGATATAATGAGCTCTGTACCTTTATGCTGTTCTCCAGACCTACTGGTTCTCAGGGGTTTGTAAAGAATAACCAGGGGATCTATTATTTAAAAAAAAAAAAAAAAAAGTTTGTTACAGTGATGGAAATTACAACCCAACCTTGTTAAATTATTTTTATGGTCAAGTTCTTATTGCCTCTAATCTGTTTGACCACTTAATTTGAATAAGTTTACTCAAAACCTAAAATTATAAAACTAACGTTATTAATACAGGGCTATAAATATTGTCAACGTAAATCTAATGATAATTGTAATAAAAAAAAAATCAGTTCTGTGACGTTTAGGAATAATAAGCTCTACTGCTCAAAAGATTCAAAATATGCTTTGCACACATTTAAATAATTTGACTAATATAGAAATAGTTGGATTATGTTTATAAAATAAATCTCTATTGAGAGGTCTTTATTTATTTAAAGGGATCCATGGCTGCAAATATTTGAGATTTCCTGCTCTAGAACAACCACCTGGGTGGGGCATATCCACAAGATTGTCCCCCCCGTCCCCCCCACACCCAAGTCACTACTGAAGAACCACACTTAGACCTGTCTGATCTCTCCAGGTACTGTCCAATGTTCAACACACCTTTTATAACTAAGATCTTGGACAACATTGTTGTTCAACACTTTCAGTCTGTTTATCAGAAGCATAATAGCAGATTATCAGCACTGACTAAAGTGGTAAATGACCTACTCCTTGCCTCAGATATGGGAGGATATATGTTCTGTAGGATATATGACTTGAGTCCAGCATGTCACTCTATTGACTGTGATCATTTAATTTACACGCTTTAAAACGAGATCTGTTTAGACACACAGCCCTTGCCTGGTTTAGATTTTATTTGACAGAGCACAAGTTTGTTATTATAAACTGAGATATGTCAGAACCTAAAGGTACAGTCTGAAATCCCACAAATCCCATAGATATCTTCTAAGCTGATGATACACAACTATATTTTTCAGTACAGCCTGATTCACAGAGCTATGCAAAATAGAAGACTATGTAAAAGACATAAATGTGTTAGCTTATTTTTCTACATTCTTTGACAGAACGACAACACTTGTGTTGGGTACCGAACACTGGCTCTAACTTTGTTTTTTTTAATCCAACATGCTCTTCACCCCAAACTCTGGATGAGTGTGCTGGAGAACCTTAGGAACACTCCATGGCTCAATAATGTATTGTTATCTTAAATACCTTGTTTATAAAGCACTTTCAGATTTTGAACTCTGTGAAAAGTTAAGTCGACATGGTGGCCTAGTGTTTAACAGGTTTACCTTGTATCACCGGGGTTGGGGGGTTAGATTCCCACCTCCACCCTGCGTGCACAGAGTTTGCATGTTCTCCCCATGCTTCGAGGGTTTCCTCCAAAACCACTATAGTCCAAAGACATGTGCTGTAGGCTGATTGGCATTTCTAAATTGTCCATAGTGTGTGAATGAGGTGTGAGAGTGTGTGCGATTGTGCCTTGCGATGGGTTGGCACCCCCTGTCCAGGGTGTCCCCTGTCTTGTGCCCCAAGTCCCCTGGGATAGGCTCCAGGCTTCCAACAACCCTACAGAAAATAGATGGATGAAAAGTTATATATAAATAATGATGATGATGATGATTGTTGTTGTTGTTCTTCCTTCTTATTAGGAAATATTGTGTATACAAAGTCTATTATTGTGGATCAGATTAGAGCTATTTGATCAGACCTTATTATCAGTTCTTGTGACTTTTAATTATTGAACAAATTGACTCTCATTCCAGTTGTGGATTTCATTCATATTTCCTTTTCATTATAATTTTTAAAAAAGTAAATTACTTAAAACACTGTCTGTTGGCAATCGTCTCTCTCAAGTCTCAAATACTGGATCAGGACATTAGAGCACAGCTGATAAGGTCTACAAATTTGCATATTTACATCCACTGAGTCACACCCAAATTCACTAAGATGAATGTTAGTTTAATGCTCAATTATCCTGTCATTTTCCCGGCAATCAACCAGATCTACTTCATTGTGCCTCAATATGACAGTCTGTGCTTCAGATATTCTTGCAGAACTCATTACAACTGGAAGTTTGTCTGGTTTTGTACTACCGCTAACAAAGTGCTACATGCTACATTAGCTGCAAAATGATGCCCACACAATTGTACTTATGGATTACATTAATTCACTTGGCAAAAGCTTTTATTTCAAGTTACATACAAACGAGCTCAGAGTTAAGCATTTTTAAGGGAAGTCTTGGGATTTAAAAGGTGCGTTTGTCAAGATCCGAAGTAAGTATTTGGCCAGCAGAGTTCAGGTAGCATTAGCATTACAGTGGCTTTCAAGTGATGAGATAGGCGGTTTGTGTTTTAAGGGCACCTTACTTGATTGAAAATAGCTCAATGTGCAAACCCAAGAATATTACTGAACTGGAGGCCGTTGCTCGTGAGGAATGGGATAAGACTCCTCAGGAACGCTGCCAGAAGCTCTGCATCTCACTAAAGACGCGTGCCATGAAGGGGTTGAATAATTTCGAAACTGTGGAGATCATTCTAAATTGCATTTTCAATTGAATTTGTGGAAACCACTTGAAGCATCCGTCGTGTTGAGCTATTTCTTTTGTTTGATTTGTTCATTACAAACAGCTGAAAGTCCGTAAAGTTTGACAAGAACGTTTGTCAAGATTTGCAATGGGGGTCGAATCATTTTGATTGCAACTGTAGATTATAAAAGTATCTAGTATTTGTTGTTTTGCATTAAGGAGGAGAACTTACCTAATGTTGCTTGACAGGGACCAAATACTCAATATAGCCCACATCTCATTAGCGGAGTTGGCATTAAAACAGTGAATAACGTGACCGTAGGCTCGTTTATATCACAGAGGCTGAGTTTCTTTCAGAAACTGAGCTAGAAAACAAGCAGAAACAGATGGCTACATCACCGCTCTAACCCTCAGCAGCTATCCATTTATTACTCTTGGTAAACGATGACATACCATTACATTTCACTTATCCAGAGCAACGTATCTTTCAGTCATGTTACCCAAGTAGCCTTCTTGGTATAGAACTGTTTTTTCCATATTAGACATCAAACTCCCATGTCTCCTGGTGTTACGGTTGCCAGCTTCAATGAGGACAGATAAGAGACACTCCCCCAAATCACACACCACAAACCCCGCCCCCACAAAAATGTCTTGCCTCCATCACTATAAATGAGGCATACAAATGTACCAATTATTAACAAGAAGGTCTAGACTTGTTAGTGGAGGAGACATCCCCGTTAATGCCATTGACATCGAGTTCTACTTAAAATGTTGCTCCTTTTTTAAACCTTTTTTAAACATCGTATTTACAATTCTATTATTTCAACTCGGAGAATGATGACTTAACATTGTATGGATTATTAAATAGAAAAACTAGATAGGTTGACCCTGCTTTTAAAGTAAAAAACAAAAACAAAACAAAAAAACCCAATATAATATTTATGAATAATAAAATACACGATTACAAGTCTAAATCAATAATTATCAGTCTGTCTTCAATTGCAAATTGACGTATTTGTAGAATGGAAATTGCAATATTTACAGTATGAATTGTGAAATAATTCTATCTAATAATTAAGATATAATAAAAAAATAGCCTGTTGGTAGTGGCTAGTTTATTTATATATTTATTTATTTATTTTTTCTCTGTTTGAAACGCCTTTTCATTGAACTGGAGATCTAAAAAGAACAAAACGTAACATAAAAAGTATCTCTGTTTCAATTTATTTTTCACTACAGGACAATGCTGTGTTTTAAGGGACACTTGGCAACCCGGTGTTAGCATTTTAGCCTTGTGCACGCTTCCATTTAACTGCTTGATAGCCAATAAACACATGAAATGTGGCTCGTGATTTACTGCTATGAGAATGGTCAAGAGCGCCTTCGCTGTCCTGTTTCTCTTTGTATCGAGCTCTCGTAAGTTTTTCAGCTGACCATGACTGCCAGCTTTAGCTAATTCGTATTGTTTGCTGCAGAGTAAGCTAGCATTACATACATTTCCATGAAGGTGTTTCGTCCAAAGCATTACTTTAACTGACACTCTCAGACTAAGTACTAAAAAAGTTTGTACTTGATTTGTTATTGAAAGTTGTCCATTTCAACAGTTCGGTGCTTTATACAGATTGCATTTACACCCCTGCATTGAGTGCTGAGCGTGTGATCATTATTCATGGTTGAAAAGGTTTTTATTTATTTATTTATTTATCTATTTATTTTTAAATCGCCTGAACAGGTGTTGTAAATGCTGATCATTACAATTTGCTAACTGTTTACAAATGTCTTTTCCAAAATGTCCCAAGTGCATACTGTATATTTGTAGCCAGTACAGTTACCTGCAAACAGACGTCCTGATTGTGGATATCTATAGAATTTGGCAGTAAATGTATACGTGTGGTTAAAATGCTGGGTCTTTAAGTGGATATTAATCTGGGGGAAGGTGCATGGAGACTTGTTGGTGTTCATGTTCTTGCCCAGGTTTCCATGGTGATGTGGGCTGCACATTCACAAGCATGCTGTGCTCGATATGTCACACAGTCTGTGTGTGTGTGTGTGTGTGTGTGTGTGTGTTGCACAAAGGTATTCAATGTTGCTCATCCAATTTCACACTGCTATGCATGTGTCACACGACGTCCATTGTCCACCGACTCTCCTGTCAACAACAGTGATGCAATCTCTACCGCTCATATACACACGGACCCGGCTGCATATTTATTATTGATATTCGCTTTTGGACTTCTGATTGAGAGACAGCATGACTTTAGATGGTGAGATTGGCTTACACCCAAACCATCCTAGGGCTCATATGCTCTCCCTGACGAACACTACACCTAATTTTAGACCCACTACCGAGCTCAACAGATACAGTATCCTGTTAGAGCTTATATTCCCTATTGCAAGATGCCACAAATAAGAACACGAATAACTTAAATTGTTCCACTCAGGGGTCTAGTACAAGCATTTCATTTTCGGATTAAATGGACTAATGAGGAATTCATCCTGAAAGCTGTAAAACTTGGCAGACGTTGGGAACTATTCGATTAAATCAGCTTATTTTTCTGGATAAACCTTGGACTGGAAAACGTCGTGTCAGGCATCAGAGCCGGGCGCAGGTGCAGGTTAAAATGTTTTATTTTAACCGGCAAACAATTCCAAAATCAGAAGAAGAAAAAAAAGACAAAGGTTTGGCGATGGGCAAACAGACTAGGGTAGACAAGAGGAAACAAAACGAGGAGATCCTGTTATTTTATCCAGGAAACAAAACGAGAGTGAAGAACTAGATGTTCAGTCACAATAATAAGACTTGTCAGGAGAATATGCTAAACTGAGCGATTCTTTGTGTCGTGTGCGAGTTTGGAGTGTGTACAGTAGATACAGGCTGTGAAAGTGATTGAGTCCAGGTGCGTGTGTGTGTGTGTGTGTGTGTGTGATCATCCAGATGTGTTTGTGTGTTTTGTGTTGTAGTCCATACAGTCGTTTTTTGTGTGATTGTTGTGGCTAAAATTCGCAAGGCAACGTGCACGGTCTTTTGCAGTGATGTTTGTTGGGAAACGAGACCTTTTAGCTGTACTCGTGTCTGGCGCACAGGAATCGAATGGTCCAGATCTGCAGGCATTTTTGTTTAAATCGCAAACTCCTCAGAATTTTGCGGACTTTGCTTGATTTCGCATCCATTTCTGCGACGCATTCTGGGAGTTGTAGAAAAGCGCCGGATCAGGGGCTGACGTGACACCGCAAAGACGAGAGAAAAATATTTACGATCCGATTCACCTGAAAAGAACGTCATTGGTAGAATCCAGTCACAACTTGCTCTGTCCATCTGGCCTTTGATTATATTTAAACAGTCATTGCTACCTTGTTGTCAGTACAAGCACAAAACGAACACGCTAGAAATATATGACGGAAAAAATATTATTTAAAAAGGCAGTAATTCGTCTAAACACTGTACACTGGTGGACACCATGAACATGACCTTGCTTGCTCTTGACTGCATGCTCGTCCGCATGCCATGCTAGGTCTGAAATATAAATAAGCCTTGAGAAACCTTGGACTATAAATATTTAAATGGGGAGGTGTTTTAGTGATGCGATGTGCCCCTTGCCTCTCGCATTAGAAATGCACAGTGTAGTTGACCTTTGCACTAAAGCTGCTGTAGCAAAGCTGAAGTGATCTCATTACGTTATACTGACCACGCACCCGTCCAGCTTCAAGTCTGCGAAATAGCAAAGACTCGTTAGCGACTGCAGTTATTGAAGCTCAGTATGTTTCTGTAAGACGACGTGTCCACGTTTGTGTCATTTCTGCAGAATTTCTAGACACTGGAAAAAATCTGGATACTATAATTCCGAGTGTGTGTTAGACGAAGCCATGAAAAGCTCTGTGAGCGCTTTGATCTAAATCCTTGACCTCTGGTGCTTTATCGTCCTCACTCAGAGATTCCAATCTCATTCTTTTCAATCGCGATCACAAACGTGCCTGCTGATTTCAGGACTGTGTTCACACTCGCGAAACATCATCAACATCGAAATTCCTCCGCGTAATACATGTCACCTGAGGAACGAACCTTTTCTTGCTTGTTCTGTTTGCAGTTTCTTAGATCTCACACAGCCAGGTGATGAGGTTGCAAAAGTATAACCATGCTGTCTTCCGTGTTCAGCCCTAATGCTCACTCGTGCTTTCGATTTCCTGAGAAATCGTACCGTGATACAATTTTCGAATATTCCGCAGAAACCCACAGATAGGTCAATATGTCTAATGTTGTTTGTCAAATGTTTAAAGATCTTATTTGATCAGTTTGTACTACCCTTCAGAAGCTACATAAGATGTTTCCCAGGTGACAAAATAATAACCCCCTGGCTCTTAATGTCTCGTGTTGCCTCCCTGAGAATCAGTGAACGTTTGCGCCTTTTGTAATAGCCGTGTACGAGTCCCTCAGTCGTCCTCAGTGTGAAAAGATGGATCTCATCATCATGTAGTCGCTGTTGGAAACGGCTCAAATGTGCAGAAGATGCTGGAAAAGTAAAGAATGTGCAGGACCTGGAGGATTTTTCTGAAGAACGGTGGGCAGTTTAACTGCTCAGGACCAACATGAAGAACTCTCACAGAACATAAACACAGTCGCTGATCATCGAGGGAACATCACTCAGGATTAAGAATCAAGCGTGTGTAAACTTTTGAACTGGTTCATTTGTGTGATTTCAGTTATTATTGTGTCTCGTGGACTATATGTGTTATTTGAAATAGCGTATTATTATGTAAACTTGATCAATCGGGCCTTACCTGTGTCAAACCTTGAAACGACCCTGTTACTGTTTTTGTAGCCCTATCTTCTCATAATTACACGATTGCTTTTCTTTCTAACCTTCAGGTAAACTTATTCCTGCTAATAATCTGGATTATGTGTGAGATGTATATTCTCAGTAGGAGTCCATTTCAAACAGAATAAGACCCGTTTAGATGGACTACAAGAGCTTAGAATCATGCCAGCAGTTTGTTTAAGGTATAAATAATTTCTATATCTATTTCTGTCAATTTTCTCACTTTTATTGTTTTTTATATTTTATTATTATTATTTTTTGGTTTGTTTTTGTGCTCGATTTTAGTCCATACATACATACTGCAGTATTTTTCTGTTTGTGTTAGGCTGTAATGAATTTATTATACAGGAATGCAGTACATAAGTAAAAATTTGGTTCCTTTTGATTTGATTTGATTTGAATTGTTGTTGTTTTCAAAGAAGTATTGGCTTATGTGCCTTCAGAAGGTCTTCGTCAGCATCTTTTTATTATTTGTATATTGCTTGTAAAAAAAAAAAGAACTCTTTATTTGTTCTAGTTCTCTAGAGTCAGGTATTGAGTATTAACTCAAGCAAAATGAGACCTTTGATTAGTGTACACACACACACACACACACACACAACACATTTTGTAGGTAATCATCAGCATTTTATATCTAATGCGGGCAACTAGAAAAAGTCCGGAGAGGGAAGACAGCAGTGGAGAAGTGTAGGTGAACTTAGGAATACTGAAGTGTGTTTGCCGATGTTGAAAGACCAGCCAGGAGTGAGTTGTGGTAGACAGATCATGAGATGAAGAGAAACTGAAGAAGAACCTGAATGACTTTCCAGGAAAAAAAACATTATACATATGTAGATATGAGTCCTGCATGACCGAGTATTGGAAAGTTGTATGTCTTTTCACACAGAGTGATCAGAGAGTTCTCACAGGAAACAATCCCAGCAATCTATAGAAGCTAAACGTTTTTGATGATCATCCATCTGTCATGGAACGGAGCCGGAATCTGATGCAGTGCAGACTTTGTTTATTACAAGTGAAACAGACCATGAAACAGAAACGAGGAATAGTTTGACAAGATATAAATATTTAAATTTAAAGATTATTTAAAGTCTAATATAGAAATATTTAAAGACTTAAATACTAGTGCTCATTAAACATAAACGTGGATCGGGTGCAAAGTCATGGGACGTGAGTGTTGCGATCATGTGAGGTGCAGTGGCTGATAATACTACGCCGTGTTTGGCAGAACCGTGACACCATCCCTTATGAAATTTCTACTAAATATGCCAAGATTTGAATAAGAAACGAACTAAATTAAATACAACATGGTGGTATGATACACTGTCTTGATACAGTGCCTTGCGAAAGTATTCGGCCCCCTTGAACTTTTCAACAAGTCTTGAAAAGTCTCGACTTGGCCAAGTCAAAGTCCAGACCTGAATCCAATCGAGAATCTGTGGAAAGAGCTGAAAACTGCTGTTCACAAACGCTCTCCATCCAACCTCACTGAGCTCGAGCTGTTTTGCAAGGAAGAATGGGCAAGAATTTCAGTCTCTCGATGTGCAAAACGGATAGAGACATACCCCAAGCGACTTGCAGCTGTAATCGCAGCAAAAGGTAGCTCTACAAAGTATTAACGCAAGGGGGCCGAATATTTTTGCACGCCCCACTTTTCATTTTTTTATTAGTTAAAAAAGTTTCAAAAATCCAATAGATTTCGTTCCACTTCACAATTGTGTCCCACTTGTTGGTGATTCTTCAAAAAATAAAAATTTTATATCTTTATGTTTGAAGCCTGAAATGTGGCAAAAGGTTGAAAAGTTCAAGGGGGCCGAATACTTTCGCAAGGCACTGTATGATGCGTTTCCAACACTTTGATAGCAAAAATAAGTATAAAAGAATGACGTTATAAAAGAATAACGTTATAAAAGAACAACAATGACACAATTTTACATTTATAGCATTTGGCCGATTTACTAAATCAGAGCAATTTGGGGCGGTTGTGGCGCAGTTGGTAGAGCGGGTTGTCCACTAATCGTAGGGTTGGCGGTTCGATTTCTGGCCCGGGTGACTCCACATGCCAAAGTGTCCTTGGGCAAGACACTGAACCCCAAGTTGCTCCTGATGGCAAGCTAGTGCCTTGCATGGCAGCTCTGCTACCATTGGTGTGTGTGTGAATGAGACACAGTGTAAAGTGCTTTGGATAAAAGCGCTATATAAGTGCACATTTACCAATTTACATTCATCTCATTTATACAACTGACCAGTAGAGGGCTTAGGACCTTGCTCAAAGACCCAGTAGTAACAGCATGGCAGTGCTGGGTTTTGAACTCATGAGCGTTCTATCGGAAGTCCAACAGCTTAACCACTGAGCTACCAGTTCTACCAGTGCCTAGTTTTTGTGTGATCCATTCAGATTCTTAGCAACATAGAACAAAACAAAAGCTGTGCAACAAAATTAAACATGGCTAATTAAACATTAGCCCTCTTGGCCAAGCATTCACTGGTTTGGCTCTCAGGGGGTTTTGATGCACAGGGCTTTTATTTCTCATTCTGATGTTAGCGAGTTGTGCAAATAGGGTCTCATATCTGCAGCTATGAATGTCACAGTCGGCATGGCAGTTTCTTTTTCTTTAACTTGGACTGAATCAGCGACGAAAGGCTACCTGTTTGCAGCTGTGCCCTGTGTATGCATGTGTGCTGCTTCATGTTTACACAGGGTGATCTACAGTAATTCAACATAATTCAATCTAGTAATTAGAACCTTGTTTAAAGTCAATTTCATCTAATCATGTTTTAGATGAGGAACTAAATATTTTCTTGAAACTATCCATAAAATATTGTCTTAAATTGTCTGACTGATCGCATATTCCCTTGTTTTTCCCAGAGTAGTCAACATATTGACAACTTTGTAGGTCAGGGGAGATGAGGGTTCAAATAATTTTGAGAAAGAAGAGAGATTGAGAGATTGAAGCTTTATCTAATAGGAGGTTGAAGTCTCTAAGGAGGGTGAGTTGATAACCATTGACTAGCTAGACACTGTGGAGGATGTTCAGTTCAACTGCAATGTTGTCATGTTTACCCAGTTGACCAGTAAGATGACCAGAAGATGGTTATATAGGACATAATAATTTAAGGCTTATTCTGGAAAATTACATTTAAAGAGAACAGTATTATATATATATATATATATTCATAAGCTGTGACAAGTGCCATCGGTATGAAGCACCATGTCTGAGATATGCGTAGACGAAGCTGTGGTGTCACCGCTGCCAAGACAGAAGATAGAAAAGCAGCTGTTGCAGAATTCCCTGGAGTGATCCATCCAGGAAAAAGCCTTGGAGAGAATCCAAGACTGAGATGAAATCAGTTTTCTGGACAGTTTAGCGGCTTGTCAGTTCCAGAGCACCGTATGAGATTGTAACACCTGTTGTGGATCGGTTTATGCTGGAAAAGTAGGAGTAGTGGCTAAAATGTATATATACAAATGTAGTGTAGCTGAGAAGGCAGAAGAAGACTTGGAAGACTGAAAACCTCCATAGATTTACAGTTCCAATCAAAATTATTCAACCCCCATTGCAAATCGGGTTCATTGTCAAAATGTACAGACTTTCAGCTGTTTGCGATGAACAAATCAAACCAAAGCAATTGAAATGGTTCGACACGACGAATGCTTCAAGTGGTTTCCCCAAATTCAACTGAAACTGCAACTTATAATAACTTCTCCAGTCTCAAAATTATTCAACCCCCTGAATAGAATCCCTCACAACAGTACAAATATGCAGAACAGGTGTTGTCTCAAGCACACCTGATGCAACTAATCAAGGGTTCATTGCAACTAATCAAGGGTTCATTAGTTGCACCAGGTGTGCTTGAGCTGGAACACATGAAATACCTGAACTGGCTAGGGGTTTGCTACTGATAAGTCTTTTGAAAGATTTGCAATGGGGGTTGAATAATTTTGATTGCAACTGTACTACATCTCTTCACCCACCACCAGTGTGTAACATCCACCTGGATGATGCGATGGCAGCCATAGAGGGGCAAGAACGCCCAGCACAGCACACGCCCAGTGATGCAGCCGATTCAGGGTTCAGGGATGGAGATCAGTGTTTGGTAAATTACACACAAAAAAAAGTAATCCACTAGAGATTACTAATTACTACTTTTAAATTGTAATCTGATTACGTTACTGATTACTGCATGTAAAAAAAATAATCCGATTACTAATTACTTTACTATCATCCTGTTACTTCCAAAACCTTTCTGTAATTTTAGTGTGTTTCAATGTATGACATGATCAAAAAAAGTTGGATTTATGATAAAACTTGCCTCGGGTGTTGTCACTGTTTGTATGACAACCAGAGTGCTGAAATCTCAAACTTTTCTAGCTAGGCTAGTCTGGTGTTGCTAGCCAAGGGGAGGCACAGCTAAGCTATCATTGTATGGGTTTAGCTGCTACAATGCAATGCAAAGTACATTATCTTTCCTTCTGCTCTGCTCATATCATGTTCACGTAAACTGGAACTCATACAGACATTTACACACCTTGTTTTCCTGCTCAACATGAGAGGATGTTACTGTATCAGTTTCAATCCATTTACTGGTTTTAAAAAAATAATAAATCTGTGTATATCCATTCACATCCAGTGAGCTAGCGTTTGGCAGAATTGAGAGACTGTCAACCAATAAGACACTGGTATTTTCACGTATTTTCCTGAAACCTGGTCTGATTGGTCTCGTCTCCGTTCACTGAAGATATAAAATTACAGGTGGTCATCTTTTACTGACGATCAGTTACGCAGTGGAAACCGCTCCAAGTTGAGAATTATTCAGGGATAAAGAAAAATATTAAGTAAAATGCACTTTACTTAATATTGTTTTCTTAACTATAAATCTGTAATGCAAGTAATGTCATTTTAATGACATCAGTAACTTTCATCAAATTGCATACATTTAAAATGTAATTTGGTAGATTTGATCAGAAACAGTAATTACATTACAGTAACACATTACACCCAGATCTGGCCATGATAGATAAGGGCTAATGGGGGATTTTTAACGACCACAGAGAGTCAGGACCTCGGTTTAACGTCTCATCCGAAAAACAGTGCTGTTTTTGCAGTATAGTGTCCCCGTCACTATACTCGGCCATTAGGACCCACACAGACCACATGGTGAGCGCCCCCTGCTGACCTCCATAATACCACTTCCATCAGCAACCTCAGTTTTCCCCAGGAAGTCTCCCATCCAGGTACTGGCCAGGCTCAACCCTGCTTAGTTTCAGTGGGAAACGAGCTGAGCGCTACAGGGTGACATGACTCATAATCCAAAAACCTTAGGACTGAATGGTTATGTATTCATTCATTTAACAACATACGTTGTCAGAAAGCAGCTTTACTGCAGTTTTCTGCTTAACTGAACCCATTACTGTTGACTAGATAAATGCAGACTATACAGTGGTCATATCCTGATCTGAACCTCTCAAACACACATACAGTATATACAAGTACATACACTCCCAGATGGATCCCAGTTGTTCAGAAGCATCATGAAGCATCATAGACACATGGAACAGATGTTTTAGTGGCTGAATGTACAATATTACTGTTGTAAAATACAACCCACTATTTGTAGACTAGAGTCATATTCAATATGACGTTCACAGCTTTACCCTTTGCAAATGCATCTGTACCTCCACTGAGCCTGTGTGTGGTTGTGTGTGCGCGCACTAATGGTAGGTAGTACAGAAATGAGTCACTGTCTATCAAATTTCTCTGTCAGTAACATTTTTTAAAAATTCATTAGTCAAGCAAAACGGCTCATACAGGCAACTTGTAGATTTGACCTATATCTGGATCTATATACTGGATAGCTAGTGCATTTACGGATTTGGTTGTGAAGACAGCAGTGTTCTAACAAGCTATGGCATCTATGAACCCAGACAACCCTTTTAATCTGTAATTAGACATTTATACATTTATTTACATGTAACTTGTTTTCTAACTAACATCAAGCCACAGCATCCTACCAAATAGGCTCCATCGCTTCCCCCAAAAAATAGTTAATTCAATTCCGGTCTAATTGCTGAAACATCACCATTTTTAATGAATCTTAATCTTTCAATTAATATCAGGTTCAGTTTTTCTGAGAATGCTTTTGCATAGACACAAAGCTGGAAAGTAACACAATAAGCTCTTATTATAGTCGGTATTAGCATTAAAATCACAACTGACTCGACACTGATGACACCAGTCCATCAAAAGGAATCGTTCACACCCACGTTCGCACACTTATTCACACCTTGGGGGGTAGCCAGTCCACCTACTGCCATGCATTTGCAAGGTGGGAGGAAACTAGAGAACCGGAGGAAACCCACAACAATGATAATTCAATTTTGGGGCCATTTTTTCCATCTCTCAGTCAGAATGAAGAAGTATACTCTCACACATCTATGTCTAACGACATTAGCTAGATTAAAGTTGTGTACATTAATAGGCATATTTATAGTCTACGTATAATACTTGTCATTGTGACTATAAAATTAGCAAATAATTCGGTAAAGTGTTCGCAGAGTAGCTAGTACATTATCAAACGTTGAGTCGTAGTCCAGATGAAACTGCATCTTATTCAGTGCTCATGTTGAACCGTATAAACATTTAAAATAAAATGAGTTGCTTGGAGGCATGGTGGATTAATGGTTAGTATGCTTGTCCCATACCTCTGGCATTCGGGGGTCGAATCTCATCTCCATACTGTGTTCACAGAGCTTGCATTGCCTCGGGGGTTTCCTTTAGGTACCTCAGTTTTCTCCCAGAGTACAATATGCATGCACTGTAGACTGATTGACATTTCCAAATTGTCTGTAGTGTGTGAATATTTGTACCCTGCAATGGGTTGGCACCCATCCATGGTGTCCCCTCCTTAGGCATGGGCATATTGTAGAAGATCAGTTTCAGCCATACACAGTTGTATTTACTTTCAGGAACAGTGCAACATTTAGCCATTTCCCTCACCAACTGTTCAGGATTGCTACAGATACAATATGACTATTTTAGGCCAAGCTGCTATATCCTGCTTATGTAAGGAGTTTCATGGTACTGAGTGTACAACCACAAGGAATTCAAAATGCGCTATTGTAGAGCTGGATGTAATGACTACATGGGCTGGAGAGGAAACAGTGTGTTCTGAAACACTATAGAATGTCAAACGCTATAAAAAGGCAATGAAAAGCAATTTGTTTTAAATGATAGTCAGAAAACAACCCATAAGTTAATAAAGCTTACTCAGGATCAGGTTACTCCATTACCGTATTAATATGTGTGGTGGTCTGAATTCGAACAGCCAAACAAAAAAAATCAGGTTTTGCTGTAGACAGGATGAAATCTTTAAATGCGATTTTCTCTTTTCACTTTTGAGGTAAACAGAAGTTAAAATGCTAGAACTTATGATTGAGCTACATACCAAAGAGAAATATATTCAGTTTAGGAAAGTCTGAGAACTTTACAGTCATGTAAAAAAAAAAAAATAATAATAATAA
Source organism: Ameiurus melas (assembly GCA_012411365.1). Lineage (NCBI taxonomy): Eukaryota > Metazoa > Chordata > Actinopteri > Siluriformes > Ictaluridae > Ameiurus > Ameiurus melas. Next base: position 30,328,836 of record CM022760.1, on the reverse strand, counting down.
AATGAATTTGTTGGCTTTATTGACATATTTGGACAAGCAAACATTTGATCATCTTTGAAGCAATAATACGTATATACTTGAATAAAAATAAGATTATACTTGAATAAAACCCACAAATTTTGTTATGAACTTTTTCAATCATTTATTCAATAGAAATATCAATAGATGTCAAAAGATCAATAGATCTTCTGTGGCAAATGTACGTACACCCTTCACCCTTGGCCACAGAAACTAGTATTTCCACCTTTAGCTGAAGTAACTTCTTGTAGGCGTTTTGCATAATAGTCCACCGGTCTCTGACATCGGCCTGCTGGAATTTTTGTCCACTCTTCCATGCAATATTCTTTCAGGTGCAATATATTTGAGGGTTTGCTTACACGTACTGCCTGTTTCAAATCCCCCCACAACATTTCAATGGGACTCAAATCTAAGATTTGACTAGTCCAGGGGTTACAAAACATTTCCAGGGCAAGGTCCCCCAAATGGCATTAACATTTGGCCGAGGCCCCCCTTTTGTAAGATGCCTTTAAAGCACTTTAAAAATACAGACTTCTGAATATATCCCCCTTTTTAATTAATAATGAAATGTTACATCTTTACATTACATTACATTTGGAATTGATTTTGTGTGTGTGTGTGTGTGTGTGTGTGTTGAATTGTTGAGGCCCCCCGGACGCCCCATGGCGGCCCCCACTTTGAAAACCACGGGACTAGGCCATTTCATAATCCTCCCTTTCTTATTTTTGAGCCATTCCTTGGTGGATTTGCTAGTGTGCTTAGGATCATTATCCTGTTGAAACTTCATCTTTCGGACAGATGTCCTCACATTATCTTCAAGCACTCTTTGATATGATGCAGAATTCATAGTTGAATCAAGGAATGCAAGCTGTCCAGTCCCTGAGGCAGCAAAACAACCCCAAACCATAACATTTCCACCACCATGCTTCACAGTTGGTATGAGGTGCTTCTCCTGAAAAGCTGTCTTTGGTCTGGGCTAAATATGTCACTGTGGCCAAACATCTCTACCTTTGATTCGTCTGTCCAAAGCACATTACTTTTTGCTGTATAATTTTTTGTATAGCTGTTTTGTATTTGTAATGAAGGGAGGGCAAGGCAAAAGGCATAAACAAAGACAGGAAAAGGTCAGGCAATTACCAACCGGGCATAAAGCATGCAAGGCAAAGCACTACACGAGAAGCTAGAAACAAGATCAAGATCGGAAACAACACAGGACAAAGGCTTGGTACGGTGAGAACACTCAATACTTTGTGTCTGAACAATGACATACGAGGGGTTTAAA